>ML425215.1:0-52200 GCA_005239525.1 Nicotiana knightiana
ATGTTCTTGCACTTCAATGGAATTTTCTTCTTGTCTACTTTTGATCCACGAAATTCCCCCTTTTAATTGTGTTTTAGGAGTCTATTTATAGGCTTAAGGCGAACCCTAACCGTGTAGGAGACTTCTATTTCAACCGGAAAACATTTAACTCGTCAAACTCGGAATTGGGCGAAACTGACCACCCCTGGCGCTTGGGCTCTAACGCCCCCCTAACGCCAGGGGGTTGGCGTTATGGCCCTAACGCCCCCCTAACGCCAGGGGGGCCCAGGCCTTATGGGGTAAACGCCCCCCTAATGCCAGGGGGGGCAAGCTTTATGGGGCAAACGCCCGGCTATCGCCCGGGCGTCTCCTTTTGCGTAGTTTTGACGTATTTGCATCCCTTTAGCTCCGTTTCCATTTCCAATTCACCTACACATGAAATAAACTCCATTAAGCACATAACAAGTGTAATTTTATCATTAATGCGCATAAAATGTAAGGTATATCACATGTTAAACTATGCAATTTAGTCTCGCATCAATAACCTTGTTTTAATAAGTGTTCTACCTCACCTTGCAATAACCTGTAGTCTGATGTTTTGTGCCCATGATCATTGTGAAATTCACCCCAGAAGTCTGGATTCCTTCTGTTTGGATTTGATCTCTTTTCTTTGGGCCATCGAACTTTATCACCCATATTTCTTAATACTGTAATTAATTCAGAAGTACTTACATTGAAATTGTAGTCTCCGTATCTTATATTACCTCTATTTCGCTCATCTCGATCCTTTCTGGATCTTGATGATGATGAGCTCGAATCTTTATTCGACGGTCTATGATCAGACCGTGAGTTTTCAAATTTGGAACGAGCCTCTCGTCCCGAATGTCCCATGTATGGATTGTACCTGTTTTTTCCAGTTCTCCTTTCTGATTCGGAGCGTCTAGAAGTCATCCTGTCTTCTGCTTTTGATTGGGAAATAGTATCTTCCTCAATTTGTAATTTGGGGTTGTACCTGTTATAAACATCGTTCCATGTCGTAGCTGGGAACTCTCTTGTCACGACCCGATTTCGGGGTCGTGATGGCATCTGTCGTGGAACCAGGAAAGCCGCCCCTTTGTTTCTAAGCTAAATTCAATTTCCAGTAAAAATGCGATTTTTAAACGAATTTATTGATAATACTAAGAGTCTGAAGTTTAAAAATAATATTTGAATCAATATTAAAATCCCCAACCCCGGATCCGGTGTTACTCAGTCATAAGTTGCTATATTATAAAATAAAGAAATGAAGAAATAGACAACATAATCTCAAAATAAGAGCAACAAGTGGAATAAGAAAGAGAAGACGAGGTCGCGATCGCTAGCCGCTACCTCGACAACTCCAATAAAACTCTGACAGCTACTCAATATCCACTACCGGGTCCCGGTGTACCTGGATCTGCACACAAGGTGCAGGGGGTAACGTAAGTACACCAACTCAGAAGTAACGAACCCAAACTATAGGCTGAGAGGTAGTGACGGACTAAACCTCAATAATTAAATCATCAGCGTATCAAATTTAGGCATGTTCACGGTTATCAGAAAATAACAACAGAATATGCTAGATATACCTCCATATGTTCTACATGCCAACATGTCACAGTGTTAAAATGTACATAGTGCTCACAACTCTCCCATAGAAGTCAAATCAATACTATATATGGCTCTCAGGCCCAGGGAAGTTCCATCCCGGAATATGCATAAACATCGGTGATCGTAGTCATTCCGTACTGAGGAAAAAGGCCAGTCCAGCCCCCACGGAGAAGATCCATCTCCGGAATACCACACTCGGACAAAATCCATGTCCAAGGAAGATCCATCCCTCACATAACATCAGCTTCAGCCAATATCCATGTCCAGGGAAGATCCATCCCTCACATAACACCAGCTTTGGACAAGATCCGTGCCAAGGGAAATGCTATCCCTCATCATCAATGCGCTCACTGGGGGTGTAAAGACTCCGGAGGGGCCCTAGTGGCCCAAGCGCCATATCAAGCCAACAAAGGCATGATTTAAATATCACTGCGGTGTGCAGTCCGTTCTCATAATTGTCTCAATAACAGGCTCTCGGCCTCACTCAGTCATTACTCTTCAGTCTCACCCAAATGGATCACAGATGCCTCCATCATCCCGAAACAATGATAAGTATGCATATAATTAACAATACTGAGACTGAGATATGAAGTGATATACTATAACAGGACTGAGTATATAAAATCAAATAATCACAAAATGAGACAGTAATATACGACTACTCGGGTCTCAGCATTTTCGGCGTGAAGCCTAGCATTTATACTTAACATGATTTCTAACAGGTTCACAATTACCACATTAACAGAAGCACATATATCATCAGGGAATAATCACTAAGCGGTGCCATGGGATAAGCCAGGCCACAAATCCTCAGTGTACGCCCGCACGCCCGTCACTTGGCATGCGTGTCACCTCGATTATAGTCATAAATCATTTAGCTCGGGGTTTCGAACCCTCAGAACCAAGTTTGGAAACGTTACTTACCTCAAAACCGGCTAAAATACTATTCCGCAGTGCCTTTGCCTCTAAATTCGGCCTCTGAGTGCTCCAAATTTACCAAGTTCAGATTTTTATCATCAAATTATTCTTAAGGGATGAATTCCAATTGAAAAGTACCAAATTTAGCTCAAAACTCGAAATTAGCCAAAACCTTACCCCCGGGCCTGCATCTCGGAACTTCAAAATTTAATACCAAAATTTTCTTCATCATCTCACGAGTCTGTACATATAAAGAACGCTAAAATCGGATTTCTTTTGACCCCTCAAATCGATCCCTAAAGGTCTCAAAATCTCAAGTCCTAACCCCATCTTTTCTACTGATTTTCATGAATTAAACACTGATATTATGTTCCTTAATCACCTATAATCGAGTTTTTGGGTCCAAAATACTTACCTCAATGAAGAACGATGATTTCCCCTCTTCAAAATCGCCTCCAAGCTCTTTTCCCGTTCAAAAATAGTGTAAAAATAGGTATTGGTCGCAGAGGGTTTATTTAAATACTGCCCAGGTATTTATTCATCGCGATCGCGGGACCCACATCGCTATCGCGAAACACTAATCCTCAGCTTGCCCAAATATACCTTCTACGATCGCAACATATGCCATGCGATCGCAGTTCCTTATGACCTCAACGTATGCGATCGCAAATCTGCCTACGTGATCGCGAAGCACACATGACCAACCCCCACACGCGCCTCTCTAACACTACGCGATTGCATGAGCTCCCACATGATCGCACTGCTTAAGCTGCCCAACCCCTGCGATCGCGAACACACTTATGCGATCGTAGAGAGTAAATTCTTGCTCCCCTCAAATTGCACTATGCGATCGCAGTTCTTCCTATGCGATCGCAGAGAATGATTTTCTGCTGCACAAAAACCAGAAACCAGCATTATTCCTAAGTCTAAAAATGCCCGTTTGAGCATCCGAAATGTATCCGAGGCCCCCGGAACCTCAACCAAACCTACCAACATATCCCATAACATCATTCAAACTTAGTCGAGCCTTCGAAACACCAAAAACAACACCAAAACACCAAAATCACATCAAATTCAAGCCTAAGAACTTTGAAATTTCTAAAATCTACCAACGATGCCAAACTATCCAAAACTAAAATCACTTTAAAGACTAAGTGACTAAATTCCCATTATAATTATTCCGATTCCGAGCCTACCAGCTCTATCACATAAAGAACAGTTTAATCAAGCTATGACGAGGCAATAACAGTAAATATAAATGCAGATTCTACGTAACGACCGACCGGGTCGTTACATCTCTCAAGATCTCTTTGAGTCTCCTCGTGGCTTCAGAGCTTTTATCGTTCAAATTACTTGCAAAGGCCATAGCTGCCCAATTGTCAGATACTCTTGGTAGAAGCATAATTTCACGTTGAAACCTGCCCAATTTTGCGCACCAGAATGTGCTTTTATAAACAAATCCGCAAGCTCAGCAAATGAATCAACAGAATTTTCGGGCAACAGAGAATACAGAATACCATGTTAATGCTCCTTTGGTGAGTGTTTCTCCAAAATTTTTGACCAACACGGATTCAATTTCTTGCTTAGTCAGGTCGTTGCCTTTTACTCCTGTGGTGAAAGCAGTAACATGATCACGTGGATCAGTTGTCCCATCGTACTTTGGTACGTCAGGCATTTTGAATTTCTTGGGAATCGGTAAAGGTGATGCACTTGGCTTCCAGGGTTGTTGAGAGTATTTATCAATATCAATACCCTTCATGACAGGTGGTACTCCAGGAATTTTCTCGATGCGATCATTTTGTTCCTTCACCTATTTCTGCAAGGATAGTATTAAAGATTGTAAATATGAATTATTAGACATACTTGGTCTTCCTCAAAGTGATTCATTTAGAGTGCCTCTACTTCCTGAATTTGCTAGTCCAGATTGTGAATTTTCTACAGTCGCAGTGTTGTTTGGAGGAGGCATAGGCGACACAGTTGGTATCCCCCTCATGAAAGCTTGAAGAGCTTCACTCACATATTCACCAACCAACTGCTTCACAGGGTCTTGTTCTCCTATTTGCTCGTTTCCAAATTGATCATTGTTGTGAGTTGTAGATCTTTCTGGGGAGTTTTCCCTTGAACCTCGTGGGAATCCCTGAGTCGATGGAACTGGGGTTCCAGTTGTTTGTTGTCGTTGGTATTCGACATGATTCGATAAGGTTATTCGCGAAAAAATAAAGATTATCAGATTTTCTATAACAGAACCAATTTGTTTAACCAAAGAATTGGATTCTTAGTCAAAGCTATTTTAAGAAGTACTCAGGTTTCTGATAACCAAAGAAATTAGCTAATAATAGGATTTAGACTTGTAAATAAGAAAGCAGTAAGATAGCATAAAAATAAGTATATTTCAGTAGTGGCTCGAACGTGTCCATACAAGTGAGGTTTTACTCTTTTTATAGGAAATTTCTTAATATAACGTCTACTCTTCTTAATGATTGAGCATTAATGACTAATAATATCACTAACGTAACATCACAATTGCTAATCGTAACTGTTGCGCGAAGATTATGTAACATTTAGCTCATTGATTGAAGACCTTTGAATCTGCCCTTTATTCTGCCTTGGTTCATTCTGACCGTATCTCTTCAACTCCTCAATTAGACTGGAACTCCCGCATCTAATCGTCTCGTGTGCATGTTATTCCGTTCCTCTTTGTCCCGTACGTCGTTCTAAACTTCTGACCATCTGTCATGTTTCCATTGACCCACGTAGATTGCCTTGTCACCAAAATTATTACACACATGAAGTTTATTTTTTACCAATACATCTATGACTCGACCACAACACATAGGTGCTCGTCACTTCACCTATACATCCTATTCAACAACAAAACACGCAAATAATCACACAATACCTATTCCCTCAAGCCAAAGTTAGACACAATACTTACCTCACTCCCAATATCACTTAACGCTCAATCACAACTTTGCCTTTCAAATTAGCCTCCGAGTCCACAATATCTAGCAAATTTCAAACCAAATAATTCAAAATAAGCCTTAGGAATCATCCCCGATAACTACTGTTCAACTTAGTTCATATTTGAAAAAGTCAACAAAAGAGCTCAATTGGTCCAAAAATTCGGACCAAAACCCGATTACCCATTCACTCCCGAGCCCGGATATACAATTGGTTTTGGAATTCAACCTCAATTTGAGGTCTAAATCCCCAAATTTCGAAATCCCTAGTTTTCTACCCAAAATTCCCAATTTCACCATAAAAATCCTAGGTTCTAGGTTGAAATCTTGTTAAAGGAAGTAAAAGATTGAAAGAAGAGAGTTAAGAATCACTTACCTATGATTTGGGGAAGATTTGGTCTTTGGAATATCGCCCCTTGAGGTTTAGGTTTTAAAATTTGAAGAAAGAATGAAAAATTCCGTCTAAGTCCCTTTTAATCAGCTGCAGATGTCGCAATTGCGACCTGGGCTTCGCAAATGTGAAGAAACAATCACAATTGTGATGCCCTTCACAACTCTGCTGCTTTCGCAAATGCGAGGAAAGTGTCGCATTTACGACCACTGTCCCCTCACAAATGTGAGTAGACGTTCGCATTAGCGAATATGCCCCTTCCCAGAACCTCGCAAATGCGAGAACTGCTGGCCCAGGCTCTCTTCGCAATTGTGATGAAAGCCTTGCAATTGTCATCCCTGCTTTGTTCGCATTTGCGATGCTTTGCGAGATCAAAGGCCTGCAACAGTTAGTTCTATACCAGCAAATTTTTCCTTAGTCCTAAACACCCTATAGCCTATCTGAAACTCACCCGAGCCCTCGGGGCTCCAAACCAAACATGCACGCAAGTCTAAAAATATAATACGGACTTGCTCGTGCGATCAAATCGCCAAAATAACACCTAAAACTATGGATTTAGCATCAAAATCAATGAAACTCTCAAGAACACTTAAAGTTACTAGTTTCTCAACCGGAGATCCGAATCACATCATATAAACTTCGTTTCTCACCAAATTTCACAGACATGACATATATATTATATTAAACATGTATCCGGTTCCGAAACTAAAATATGGGATCGATACCAACTAGATCAAACATTAATCAATTTCTTTAAATTCTTAGAATTTCAGTCTTACAATTTTCATCAAAAATTCATTTCTCGAGTTAGGGACCTCAGAATTCGATTTCGGGCATACTCCCAAGTCCCATATTTTACTACGGACCTTCCGGGACCGTCGGAACACGGGTCTGTGTCCATTTACTCAAAACGTAGACCAAAGTCAACTAAAAATTACTTTTCCCAAAAATTATTATTTCATAAATTCCATATAAAGGTTTTTCGGATTTACACCCGGACTGCGCACGCAAATCGAGGTGAGTGAAAATAAGGTTTTAAGGTTAACGAGCGCAGAATAGAGTCTTAAATCACAAGATGACCATTTGGGTCATCACACCGACCCGCCCGTTTGCCACTCCTACTTCCATCCCATAGCTTGCGGGAAAAGTAAAACTTATCAAGGTAAGAATTTAAAAAGAATAAGAAAATAAGAAGAAACTGATTATTTAATATACATATTAAAGAGGTAAATTTTCATAGGCAAAAATGGACCAAAAAAAAGATAGTAAGTAGGTTAACGCATTCTTTAGTATTCCTTTCAAAGTGTGTAAAAAGAAGCCGATTAATGCCCAATTTTTATTCTCCATAAACACTCTCTTATAGTTTTCTGGTTGGACAATGCGTTAATCAACCTATATTGTTTAGAATTTTGAAACCAAAGTCATTTAGAAAAAGGAAGAGTTGGACACATATAAAAGAAGCCAATATTTCATATTCCTTCCAAAAATTCTTGATAGCATCGAGGTCTGCGAAGGTAAATTTGCTTTTATTTTGAATTTAACTTTCTGACTTTTAGATTATTCTTGAAGTTTAATAATAGACATTCTTCAGTTTTGTAGCAACAAAACTTCTTGTAATTTTCTTCATAGCTGTCAATTCAAGTATGTAATTTAAAAGTTAAATGTTTATTTTTCGTGAACATATAATTTGCTATTTTATGAGAATAAAAAAGTAACTACATAGAATTAGAAACCAATGAGCGTTAAATATTTAAGCATAGAGCAATCAAACTTCATACAGAAAGATATAACAAATTAGGATGCGTGTTTTCGGTGGGCATGTAATTTGCTATTTTATGAAAAATAGAAAGAAATTGCATGAAATAGAAACAATGAGCCTTAAATATTTAAAAATAGATCTAAACTTCTTAGAGAAAGATATACTGAATTTAGTACATCTGATAGTGTGCATGGTTGAAGAATACGAAAGAGATATAATTAGCCTCATTACTGGAATGTTAGGAATATGAATGCCACAAAATATTTACAATCATGGAACATAAATTCACTAATAATTGATACAAATCTAAAATATGTCTGCACGTTAATGAAGTCGTTGGGCTATTTATATTTTGAGTTATTTTACAATTCTTATAGTATTTCAATCAATTAAAGAAATTGAAGAATTTATTTTTTTCCTCGGGCGAGAAAAAGTTTTTTGTTAGTTAGCTACCCATGCATGATTGTGTTTATAGAATGAATTTAAGAATATATACCTTTAGAAAAAATCAGAAAAAACTCTTAAATCTTCAAAAGTTTATGTGTTCTTACAAAAATTAAAACACACAAAAAAAAATTAAAGACTTCTAAAATAATAATAACGTATAAAGATGGAATAAGTTTATAGTTGAATATATTTACCAAGATGATTGAGGAGCGTTTCTTTCTTTATTAAGCTATAGAATCAATAATAATCATTTTTAGGAACTTACTCTTCTTGTTGTAACTATTTTATTGTTCAAACACTATTCGATAACATAATATTAATGTGATTTTTAAAGTTATGTAGATAGGGTATATACACGCGCAACGCGTGTTTCTTATGACTAGTACTGCTAAAAGTCTAAAACAAGTAAATTGGAACCATGAATATAACACAATATCAAAATTCAAAAAAAAAAATACATAGTTTAACATATGTCAAATTCCGACATAATAATTGTAAGTTCCACTACAACTTAATATTAGGAAACATAATAAGTTTATAACCACATTCAACAACAAAATTCCACTTTAATTGCATCACTCATTATATGCCAAGTTTGTTAGTGACTCATTATTTCTAATATTAGGAGGTGTAGTTTTAAAAATAGAATAATAAAATAAATAAAATATAAAATATAAGCAATTACATGGAATCACAAGAAATAAAGGTAACGAATTGGAAAAAGACTACTCTCATCCCTCTCCCGAGGTAGCTACTTTTTTTTTCGTGTGCTCTAGCTTTTCTCAATCCTCTCGCTATCGGTAAAGCAACTATGTACCTTTCAGTCGGTACAGTGTCTTTCGCTTCCCTTACTCCACTCTTTTCTCCATATACTACTGCAGGATCTTCCGCTGCTTTTGTTGTTATTGCTCTCACCTGTCACTACGCCACCTCAGCAGTTGGGACCTCCTAACCTTTTCTATCTATCTTTAGAAGTAGGGCGAGTGAGTCCGTTCCTTTCCCGTGAAGGTTTTGGGATATGTGACCAGATGCTTCCTCCAGATCTAACGTCTCTATCAACTAAATTCTCTTTTCTTCACAGGATCGATACTAACTTACCTTAAGACTAGGCGAAGATCGGAGACTAAACACGAATCATTAATTCCTTTGACCATTCGTTTGAGCCTCCAATTCTTTTCGAAATGCTAACGAGGTTCAATGACGCCGACGAAGGGAGGATAAATAATGTACAAAGAAATTAAAAAGTAAAAATAAAATTAAAAAAGTAAAATAATAGAAATAAAAAGTTAAAAAGAAAATAAAATGAAATAAAAACAAAAAAGAAAGAAACTAAAACGCAACCTTGTAATTACGGTATAATTACCATCAATTCTCACATCCTCATTGAGAATTGTAGAGTGTAATTCAATTACATTCAATTTCATGTTAACCAAGTAATTACTTGGCCAAACAAACATGTCAAACTGTATAATTACATCAAATTACATTCAAATTACATTCAAATTCAATTTTTAGGTGTCTTTCCAAACATGCTTTTGTAGAGTGCCTCATTGTTTAAGATTTGGATGATGTAATCTATTATTCATGTATTTTAATATGTTATAATTAATTATTTTGTCATATTATAGTTATACATATAATTATTTATTGTTGTTGTTCTAAGTAACTTAACTTGATGGTGTAATAAAATAATTATATATCGTATTTAAAACACTAATGATTACCTAGCAACCACCACACGTGTTATTTGTACACCATGCCGGTTGGGTTTTTAAGCTATATTAGTGCTTAAAAGAGGATGAATGGAAATGGAGGAAAAAAATAAATATTTGAGTTTCCCTCCTTGACAAAGGGACATTGTCCCATATTGGAAGAAGAAAAGATTTTTGATGGGTATATAAGCAATTGCTCTTCTTCTAGCTCTTAAAGAGTTGAGAAGAAGGCAAGCTTCGCGCCATCGTCGTCCTCGCTCGCTCGACTTCGGATTTGGTCAATTGATTGATTAATTTTTTGGACCAAATTTATTTGTTAATAGTAAATATTAACAGAAATATTAAATATCCGTTTTAATAATAGAATATTAATATTAAATCTAATTCAATTATTCATTTTTCCGTTTTTCAGTTTTGTAACTGAAAATTAACCTCCCTCTTCAATTCCCGTTTATTGTTGAGTAAATAGTCATTTATGTTATGACATTTATGTTACGGTCGTTTTTCATAAACATCCATTTTGAAGAGTTGCATCTCTTCAGTTTTCAGCCCAACATTGGCTATAAATACTAGTCCATTCTCTCAGATTTTCCATACGATTTTCTGAGTTCTCCTCCTTTCTTCTGCATACTTTTAACTTCAAAAAAAGCAACAGTAAGTGTGATTTGCTACTGAAATTTGTGTTCGCTGAAACACTAGGGTTCGAAGTACCACTACACCAGTGTGTAATTCGTTCTATCCTGTGAGGAAATAATCCATAACCTTAGGTACTAGGAGGGGATTAAATTCCTTAAGTAAACATTGTGAATTCAGTGGACTCGGATTAAATTTTGTTTCGTTTATATTTCTGTTTATGTTATTTTATCTTTTCCAGAATTAGTTGACAAATACAGTATTCTAACAAGCTTAAGGAATTTAATTTATTTTCTGTATTTGTGTTATATTTATTGTTTCTGGAGAGTAAAACCTTTGTGGTTTTCTGCTCTATTGGAGATTAAAATCTACATGATTTTAACGTTTGTTTGTGTCATTATTTTACAGAAATGACGAATGACAACGGGAACCGGACTGTTCCTATGGTAAATGCCAATGCATCGACAAGCCGAACACCGGCATTGGCACCGACGAAAAAACCCAAAAAAATTTCCGGGATTGATTTCAAGCGGTGGCAGCAGAAGATGTTCTTCTACTTGACTACTTTAAGTCTACAGAAGTTCATTAAGGAAGATGTTCATGTTCTGCACGATGAAACTCCAGAGAATGAACACTTTCTCGTGATTGAGGCGTGGAAGCATTCTGATTTTCTGTCCAAGAATTATATTCTTAGCGGGCTGGAGGACAATCTGTATAACGTCTACAGTAATGTGGAGACGTCAAAAGAAGTGTGGGTTACGCTTGAAGGAAAATACAAAACTGAAGATGTTGGGTTGAAGAAATTGGTTGCCGCTAAGTTTTTGGACTACAAAATGGTAGATAGCAAATCTGATATGACCCAAGTCCAGGAATTGCAAGTGATTATTCACGATCTCCTTGCTGAAGGTATAAGTCGAATTAATACTGATGTTGAAAGTAGTAATTTTAGTATTTTTACTAACAGAATTTTCATTGAAGGTCTTGTCATCAATGAAGCGTTTCAAGTAGCAGCAATGATTGAAAAGTTTCCTCCTTTGTGGAAGGACTTCAAAAACTACTTGAAACACAAACGCAAGGAGATGTCGATGTGATGACCCAAGGGGTCATTCTGTAAAATTAGATTGTCTTCTAGGCTTAATAGCCCTAAAAAGGTTAATTTTAAATACCTCAATTTGCGTGCGCAGTCCGAGCGTGAAACCGAAAAACTTTTATGTGAAAATATGAGAAATAGTAATTTCTAGAGTTAAAATTTTATTAAAATTGACTTTGGTCAACATTTTGAGTAAACGGACCCGGATCCGTATTCCGACGATCCCGGGAGGTCTGCAGTAAGATATGGGACTCGAGCGTATGCCCGAAAATGAATTCCGAGGTCCCAAGCTTTAGAAATTAATTTTTGAAAGAAATTGTTTTGCTGAAATATTAATGAAATAAAGAAAGAAATTTATGTTTAAAACCGTTGGTATCGGGCCTGTATTGTGGTTCCAGAGCTCAATATAGGTTTGTTATGATATTTAGGCCTTGCCTGTGAAATTTGGTGAAAAACAGAGTTCGTTTGACGTGATTCGGACATCCGGTTAATAAATAGTGAACTTTAAGTGTTCTTGAGAAAAATAATGAGTTTTGAGGTTTAATTTATAGTTTTACATGTTATTTTCATGATTTGATCGCACGAGCAAGTCCGTATGATGCTTTTAGACTTGCGTGCATGTTTGATTTAGAGCCCCGAGGGCTCGGGTGAGTTTCAAATAGGTTTGGGTTGTGTTGCGCTCGTTCTTTCTTATGTTTCGACGTCGTTTATTCAAGCATAAATGGTATCATATTGAAAAATGAGTTCCGATTTCTGTTTTGAATGCAGTATTAGATCCTTATCTTAATTACGGACACGTAACAAAAAGAATCATCGAATTTGGACATCGTATGAGGATTTTATGATCATTTTACTAAGGTTGTCAGATTTTTCAGGTTAATTACGAAATCGCCACTGACGACGTATTAAAAATCTGCACTATTTGCAAATATTAAAACCTACATATTTCCTTCATTATAAGGTCAAATTGAGTGATTCAAAAGACTAACTTGACTAGAATTTCACAAGGAATCCATTGGAGATATAAAAGTAGATTTTAGGGATCGTTTGGCACGAGAAACGAGATAAAATAGCTGGCAGAAAAATATATATAAAACGGGCAGACTTCTTCTTCTTCAAATTTTTGAACCCCAAAGCCTTAGGAACGAATTTCTTCACCAAATATCATCCCCAAGTCATAGGTAATCACTTATAAACTTTACTCTTTCAATTGCTCATTATTTTTCATCACTTTTAAATCAAAAACTAAGAATTTTCATGGTAAAATTGAGGGTCTGGTAGAATTAGAGAATTTTGTAAAAATCGAATCTTTACCTCGAATTGAGGTCAGATTTCGAAACTAATTATATATTTTAGTTCTTGGGTGAATGGGTAAACGTAATTTGGTCCGAACCCCGAGTTTAGACCAAGTGGGCCCGGGGTCGGATTTTTACTTTTTTTGAGAAAAGTTAGAAAAAAATATAATTTTCAGTAAAGTTACTTCCTTTAGCATTAATTAATTATAGTAAGTTAATTATGGTTAGATTCGAGTGTATTGGAGGTGAATTCAATGGGAAAAGCTATAATTGAGTAGTGAGTGGCCTGCGAATTTGAGGTAAGTGTTTGGTCTACCTTTGACTTGAGGGAATAGGAGTCCCCACTTGTTTGCTATGTGAAATGTATGTGTGTGGTGTATAGGTGAAGTGACGAGTATCTATGCACTTCCAAATGGTCTGTTAAACATGATCCCTTCCCCGTTCCCAAGTTAATTGATTTCTGGCTTAATTGTTCTATGGTCATTATTGTGTCTACGATTACTTGGCCTTATTCCGTTGTTGTTAAGTATTATTGTGGTTATTTTGGAAAGAGTATTGGTTGTTTATTTGGTTCCCTTGTGGTACAAAACGGTTGAGTAGTTTGACATTGTTTCTACGAGGCACATATATATTTATGTTACTGTTGCTTTCATTTTTGATAATACTGAGGAAGTTATGAGAATTGCAGTTTAACTGTCTTAGGAATGTTGAGGTTGCTATTTGATTTCAATCGATTATTGCCAATTGTTGTTGCAAGTGTGCTAAAAGTGTTGGATGTTCTCTTGATTCTATCATAGTACATAAAGATTGAGCTGGGTTGACACCGTTACGGTGTTTACATATATTCTGGTTGGTTTTATTGTAAAATGATATTGGTTGAACCTTACGAGCTATATTGTTTTCTGTTTGCGATTGTTGAAATAAAGGTGTTGTGAAAGGCTTAGCCTGAAATGTGAAAGTTTTTTATGAATAAACAAAATTGATTGTGATAAGGAGGCTGTGATAAGGGTGGATAATTGATTGTGATACGGGTGAAAAAATTGATTGTGATATTGTGAATATGTGGGATCGGGTTGCATGCCGCAACAAGACAATGATAAAGGAGAATATGCATGTTTTATTGTTCATAAAATAAAGGCTGGAACACTCATTGTTTTATTGTCATTATTTCATATTCTGCTTTTACTGTTGTGGAGACATAAAAATTGTGAAAGGCTTTGACTTGAATTGTGAAATTATGAATAAATTGATATGATATGTCTGGTGGGAGCGGGTTGCACTCCGCAACAAGGAGCGATAAGGGAGGACATTTATATTTTTACAGATTTTCAAAGAAAAACAAAGATTTGAAAAATTACTATTTTTCATATTTTGGCACTACTTTTATTTAAAGTTAAAGTTTGGAAACTTGGAAATTATTTGAGAGTTGGTTATAGCTGAGGCCTAGAAAAGACGACTGAGTTATTTCATTATTGTTGCAGTACTTAATTATTTGTTTAGATTTCCTTCTTGCTTTATATTTATTGTCTCAGTTATATTTTTCTTGTTCGTGTAGAATTGTTATATTGTGTTATTGTATATATTATTGTCACAGGTTATATGTTGTTAATGCCCCGCCGTAGCCTCGTCACTACTTCGTCGAGGTTAGGCTCGACACTTACTCAGTACATGGGGTCGGTTGTACTAATACTACACTCTGCACTCTTTTGTGCAGATCCAGGTACTAGCCAGCAGTAGAGATTTTTAGAGCATCCATCTATTTATTCGGAGACACGAGGTATATCTGCCGGCGTTCGCAGATCCCGAGAGTCTTCTCCTATTTTTATAAAACTGTTTTAGTTTATTCAGAACAGTTACACTAATTCTTTCAGCCCAGTGTTTGTAGTATTCTTTAGTAGTTCGTGAATTGTGACACCATTCTCTGAGGTAGTTCTAGATCTATTATATGATTAGTTCGTGGTTCGTTTTTATTCAGTTGTTTATTATTTTTTCTTTGGAAATCATTTAAATTAAGTTTATTTTAAATTTGTTTATTGATTCTTAAGAAAATAATCAAAGAAAATTAGCTACTCGAATTCTAACATTGGCTTGCCTAGCAAGTGTGGTGTTAGGCGCCATCACGATCCCTAAGGTTGGGAATTTGGGTCGTGACAGTCGCTTGAAGATCTCATCGTTTGGTTGAGAATCGAAGAGGACAACAAAGTTGTTGAAAAGAGAGGCCGTGGAAACTCAACAATAATGGGAGCAAAAATTGTTGAGGATACTCCTCAAAATAATAGAAAGAGGAAGCAGGCTTCTGGACCGAAAAGCAACCCAAGCAAGAAGCGGTTCAACAAAAATTGCTACAATTGTGGGAAAGCTGGACACAAATTTATAGATCGTCGTGCTCCAAAGAAAGACAAGAAGAAGGGTCAAGCAAACATGGTTGAAAAGCACGAAGATGTTGATGACTTGTGTGCTATGTTTTCTGAATGCAACCTGGTGGGAAATCCTAAGGAGTGGTGGATTGATTCTGGAGCCACTCGCCATGTTTGTGCTGTTAGGGAAGCGTTTGCTACATATGCTCATGTTGGACCTGAAGAGACGCTTTCTACGGGAACTGCTGCAACGGCTAAAATTGAAGGATGTGGGAAGATATTTCTCAAAATGACTTATGGCAATGTGGTGACTTTGAACAACGTCCTTCATGTTCCCGAGATTAGAAAGAACTTAATCTCTGCTGGACATCTTGTTAAGAATAATTTTAAGTGTGTTTTTGTATCTGATAAGGTTGTAATAATTACGAACGAAATGTTTGTAGGAAAAAGTTACCTCACTGAGGGCCTTTTCAAGCTGAATGTAATGGTTGTTGAGAATAATAATAAAATTTCAGCTTCGTCTTACTTACTTGAGTCAAATAAATTATGCATATACGTTTGGGTCATGTCAATTATAAAACCTTGTGGAAAATGATTAATTTGGAAGTATTGCCTAAGTTTGAATGCGACAAATCAAAATGTCAAATATGTGTGGAATCTAAGTATGTTAAACATCCTTATAAGTCAGTTGAAAGGAATTCAAATCCTTTTGTAACGACCCGACCGGTCGTTTTGAGCTCTAGCGCGTCGTTCGGCAGTTTGAGACCATGAGCAGCTTCACCTCAGATATAATGACTTGTACAAATGGTCGGAATTGAATTCCGGGAGTTTTGAAGTTGATTTGTGAAGAGAATTCTCGTTTCCTTAAGCTTTAAGTTGGAAGAATTGACTAAGGTTGGATTTTTGAGTAAACGACCTCAGAATCGGGATTTGAAGGTTCCAGTACGTTCGTATGATGATTTCGGACTTGGCCGTATGTTCGGATTGGATTTTGGATGAATCGGGAGTGTTCTGACGTCTATTTTGGAAGTTCGCTTTTTGGAAGAAATTCATAAATTTGGATTGAAGTACATTTTAGTGTTATCGATGTCCGTTTTGGATTCTGAGTATGGGAATATCTCCGTATGGTGATTCTGGTATTGGGAGCGCGATCAGAAGTGAATTCGGAGGTCTGCAGATCGTTGTGGAGTCATTTGGATAAAGTTAGAAATTTGAAGGGTTTTCGAGGTCGGATCCCGATTACGGAAGTTGGAGTAGGTCCGTAATATCAAATGTGACTTGTGTGCAAAATTTGGGGTCAATTGGACGTAATTTGATAGGTTTCAGCATCGAATGAGGAAGTTGGAGTTCTAAACTTTATAAAGCTCGAATTGGAGTGCGATTCATGGTTTTGGCGTCGTTTGATGTGATTTGAAGGCTCGACTAGGTTCGTAATGTGTTTTGGAATTGATTAGTGAGATTGTACGGGGCCTCGGGTGGGTTCCGGATGGTTAACGGATCGGATTGGAGTTGGGAGATAGAGCTGAAGCCTGCTATCATCTGGTGTAACCGCAGAAACAGCAGATGCGGAAGTGGCTGGGCTAGGCTAGGACCGCAGATGCGGTAATTTTGCCGCAGAAGCGGGACCGCACCCGTGGAAGGAGAAGCGCAGAAGCGGAATAAGGGGCCTGGTGAAGGACCGTAGATGCGGTTGTGGGGCCGCACCTGCGGAACCGCAGAAGTTGTCAAGTGATCGCAGGTGCGAAAAGGATGGAGGTAGTGTGTTCTTTTAAAATCGAAAAATTGGCCATTTTTCATTTGGTGAGGGTGATTTTGGAGAGCTTCAAGAGGAGGCATTCTTCAAGTATCTCAAGGTAAGGTGTTCCCACTCATTACAAGTTAAGTACATGGTTTAGATACAGATTTAAAGTATGAAATTTGTATAAATTTGGGGTTGAGGAAAAACCTAAAAATTTATATTTTTGGATTTTGACAACGAGTTTGGATATGAGATTTGGATTCAATTATATATTGGAGTCGTGAGGTTATGGGTAAACTTTATCTTCGAAAAATTTCGAATCCAGGCACGTGGGCCTGAGGGTGATTCTTATCGACTTTGTGATTAGGGTTAGAAATTGTTATAAATTGAAGTGTTATGAGTAATTGAGTATACATTTATGGGTTCGCATGATTATTGACTAGTTTTGGAGCGTTGTGCATTGATTTGAGTTGTCGGAAGGGCTGAGCTGATTATGGAACTTCGGAGCGAGGTAAGTCTCCTTTCTAACCTTGTAAGAGGGAATTGTCCCCGTAGGTGAAATAATTAATTATGTACTACTGTTTGTGGGGGGATACGTACGCACGAGGTGACGAGAGTCCGTGTGTAGCTACTATAATGCTTAAGTCCGTGTAGTCTAGGATCCCAAAGCATGCTTACTTGCGGTACTTGTAAATTTATTTTCAATTTAAAATGATTAAATCATATCGTACTTGGCAAATGAATTTCAAAAATTAAACATTAGTTTCTTAATCATTAAAGGAGAAATTTGTAAATTTCTTGCGTAATTATTTTCATGATGAAGTCTTGCTTGACTGTTTGAATGTGTGTATTTATGAGTATCTGTGTTGCATGTATGATTCGCGAGCGGGGTAAATCTTTATTTATATTTAACCGCTTCACAATTATATTCCGCGAGCGGGGTGATCCTTTCCACTACTCTCATGGGAGCGGGTCGTTCGCCTCGACAGGTTAATAGATGCATCTATGGTTCGCGTCGTTCGACCCTTCGGCAGTGCACATTTTATTATTTTGTTGGATCGGGCTGTACGACATCGGCATTTCTTGCGCATGATATTTGCTGGGCACTTTCTGTGATTTAAACTGTTTAATTTCCTTTAGATTTAAGTTGTCAACTGAAATGACGGAAACTGAAATTATAATCATGAAAGAAGTTGTCCCTTCATGTTGTTATTTGTTATTTAATTATAACATCCATGCTTAGCGTCACATTCAATTATATCAATTTGACCTCTAGTAAGTGTCAAAGTCGACCTCTCGTCACTACCTTTTCGAGGTTAGGCGGGATACTTACTGGGTACACGTTGTTTTTGTACTCATACTACACTTGTTGTGCATTTTGTTGCACAGGCACATGTATATCTAGTGGCCTAGCTTGGCGTAACGGCATGGTTGATATGGAGACTTGGGTGAGTTGCACCTCACGAGACGACTCGCAGCCAGCAGAGTCTCCTTCAAAGTATCTTGTTGTATTTTCCTTACTGTCCTATTTGTATTCCGAACGGCTGTTGTATTTAATTGGTTTCCTATAAATTTCTCATGCACTTGTGATATCGGATTCTGGGATAACTTTGGAATTTATTCATTATTTAAATTGGTTAAAGACATTATTGTTTACTCAGTGGAAGTTCGTAGTTATTATTTAATATAGTGAAAAGGAATGATTTCAAGAGTATTAAAATAAAGATTTGGTTAACTTCTTGGCGTTGGCTTGCCTGACAGTGGTGTCCGGCACCATCACGACCTTCATTGTATTTGGGTCATGACAACATGGTATCAGAGCACTAGGTTCCCTTAGGTCTCACGAGTCATGAGCAAGTCTAGTAGAGTCTTGCGGATTGGTATTGAGGGCTGTTAGGAGTACTTCCCTTCTTGATTCCTCATCGTGCGGGTTGATTTCTTTGAGGCTTATGGCTATGTTTCTTCCTACTCAATCTTACGCGACGCGAAGCGCTTTCTATAAAACAAGAATTTGAGGTATTGTAATGGTACTACAGGTGTGGTGGGGGATCTTTCTCCATGCGTAGTTGTTTGGGCTATTGGCGTCGTCTTGAGGAAGGTCGTTCTATCGTTTCAGCTCAGTATCAGTATTACCTTTAGTTTTGAAGATTTGGCATTGACTGTTATGAAGATTCGTGTGTTGCTATCAAACAGTGTCGTGTAATTGTAGGATGCTTGCGTTAGAGCAGTGAATGACTTTGAAGGATGTTTACTCAGTGCAAGATTTAGGGATCCAATGTTTTATTTCCGGTGAAGGAAATGCAATAGGATCATAAATGTTCAGGTTTGGGGTTAATAAAGTAATGAGACTTGGTGTCTTCAAATGTGGTGGAATTTTCATTTGCGACATGGTGCCGTCGACCTCGATTGAGTGTGTTAAGATCGCCGGTGTTATGGTCTTCTACAAGTCGCCTTTGGGGTAGGATGTTGAGAGATAGTATTGGAGGAGCGACTGTCAAAGATCGCGGGGTGCGGTGGTTCAGGGTTGAATGGGTATTTCTAATGCTGACGACTCGAGAAGGAGGATCTTCAGAAAGGGTTGAAGTTAGTAGCGATCTAT
The DNA here is from genome assembly GCA_005239525.1 of Nicotiana knightiana. Classification (NCBI taxonomy): domain Eukaryota; kingdom Viridiplantae; phylum Streptophyta; class Magnoliopsida; order Solanales; family Solanaceae; genus Nicotiana; species Nicotiana knightiana. The sequence continues at coordinate 19,508 of ML425215.1, forward strand.
CGGTTCAAGTGCTACTGAGATAGATATTGATTTAAGGCAACAACTGGGCAGAAAAAGATGAGGAAGAGCATGTGGGAAGTGTCTTGTGGCGATTAAACTTCTAGGAGGCCAAGTGTAGGAGGCAGGAGGCAGGAGTCAAGACGTTGCTTAAAGGAGTTGGCTTGACCTAAGTGTGAGAGTGGCAGAGTAGCATATGGGTTCAGTGGCAGGGTCCCATACACTTGGAGGAAGTTTAGAGTGATTTGGGAGTTTTAGTGGACTATGATTGGGTCCACGAGCTTGATTTGAAATATTGGCTATTATATGGCGGGAAATTGGATGCAACAGAAAGGAGCTGCTTGGTATGAAGAAGGATGCAATATAACCTTGAATTTGAAGAGATTGTCGCACATTTAGTTGATTTCCATAAAGAGCAAACAGACTGGTTCAATTGCTGAATGAGAAGGAGCTCAGGATAGGTTATTGATGTCGGCGTGTAATTTCCACAGGTGGGTTATCTCTGGTGAGCAGGTCAGCGGTCGCGTGGTTGGCGAAGTTTCTACGAAGAATTCAACTGACTATCCAGTAAGAGGTTGAATATGTGAAATTTCTTGGAGATGCAGAGTGTTCATGAGATGCTAACGGAAGGATTTCGAGGAATTTGGCGGTTGATAGCACAAGGTCACGTCGTCAATGAAGAGAGAGTCTTAGTGGGTACCAGAGTTGTGTAATAGTAGCTTCAAGCTAAGTGGGAGAGTCTCACCGCCTACGGTTGTATTGCATGGTCGTTTGTTTATGAGATTCCCGGATATCAATGTATTGGTGAGTTATTGCAGCTAAGGGAAAAGAACATAAGTGGTAATTTGAGCAAAGGGATTGTCAGGAGTGTGATATAGCTTTCCTTATAGACTCATGTTCGAGCTTTGGGAAGATTCAGGATTTATGCTTCGTATAGAGGTAATTTGCAATGGAAGCGATTCGGCCGGGTGCTTCATATAGATAGGTGTTCATGTGCCAACAGAGCCTTGGAGCTGATTATATTCGGGACCAAGACAAAATGGGTGACTCTCAACAACAGTCCTAGTGAATTCAAAGGTTAAAATGCGGTGCCTAATGATTCAAGTCCGCAACATGGTTAGAGATCGAGCTTTTGCGGCAGATCATAAAAGAGGCTTGGAATGTTCTATGATATCTTCGGCTTGCAGAGTAGCAATTGGAGTAATGAGAGAAAGTGACTTTGGATTTGTAAAGGAATTATCAAGACGTTTATATCAGTTAAGGGTGCGAATATGCGCGTAAGGAGCGTATGAGACGGTTGGTGGAATAGAGCCAACAGGGTCTCGTGATACCAAGCCACTCGGGGTGAGTGCGGATTGAGTTCGTTATGTGTTGAAAGTTACTATTATTTCTGAGGTAATTAAGGATAATTAGAAGAAGTTAGATTGGTTGGCCATGGTTGAATTGGCATATTGGTGGCCGTGATCGGTTCCTTCAGCGATTGAGTTAGGCATGTGCTTTGTGGCGGTACGTACGAGGCTTGAAGACTTCCATAATTGGTTTTATTAGGGAGTATTCAAGTATTAGGGCCTATTATGTGTAGGCATATCCCGGAAGGATTATGGTGGTCTAGACCACCACTTGAGAATTTTCATGTTTTGCGGTTATGAGGGTATAAGGATTCATTCGCGTGTTGTTGTGGTTCCCTTGGAATGAGTTAATTAAGAAGTTTCTATGTGATGAAGTGTTCACCCAATTAGTGGTTCAGGATTTATGATGAAACTTTCGTACTATCGCATATTGTCATGATAGGCGCAATGAGCAAAATGAAATTTGAAAGTGAGGATCAGGGTTGCGGTTTGGTGTGGCAATGATGTCATGAGCTCGGATGAGCAGGAAATGGATGTGAATGTTTAGAGTAATTTAGTTTTGTCTTCAGCGTCACCTGATATCTGTGTTTTGTGAGAGAGGCTTTGCATCCTGGTTATGTATTCTTGATTTTCTTTACAGCGTTAGTGTGGCCAGTGGTATGGATGTGCGAACTTGTTAACTTGTGCGGAAGGTCGTGGAAGCATATCTCACGGGAAGGTTGTACAAGTGTGACATTGTAGTCACTCAATTGATTGAAGATTTAAACCAAGTATGAAGAATGTGGTAATATCGCTTACTTGAGAATTTATGCTTGGAGGGCGCTCAGTTCATTTGGTTGCGGACTGTGGAAGTTTTTTCCGGTTACGATGGCTGTTCTTGTGCGTTATGGGAAAAAGGAGGTTATTATGAACCCTTGAAAGGTTATTAGCCTAGTACGGTGCGATGAGAATCGGCTTGAGGTCTTTGAATGGATTTAAATATGAATATGGGCTCTATATTAGGCCAGATATGTTCATTTCAGTATGGCGCTCCTCATGGAGGAGTATTAGAACGTTGGATGTTCGGCGTCTGCCGTTTCATGTAATACTATATCATGTCATGTGAGTTCTGAAACGACTTGATAATTTTCTTATGTATTGAGGTTTCGCGTAGAAATGGTGTTATGTGGGCAGGATGGCTCTTGAGATTCAGATCATATAACGCACCTCAGTTGTTCTTGAGTTTTGTAGTTTATGGCGCTATATGTCTCCCTAGGGATGGTATTGTGCACCTAGCGTCACTTGTGACCGATATTCAGTAGTTCGTAGTAATGAGCCATTTAGCTCGGTTTGAATTTTATGTTATTTGAATTGGGTTGCATACCTCATCAGTGTGATGTTGAGTACGGTTCTCTATATCCTATTTTTGTGTGTTTTGTTTCCCATTTTCTGAGGAAAGTTCATATTAGTGCGTGGGTTGAGTGGTCCCTTTCAGAGTACGTTTTCCTAATGTATCACCTTCGAGTTTACAGTCTATTGGCACATTGTGGCATCATATGAGACTTTTAGTCATGTTTGGGGTGGCTTACTGCCTGAGCAATTCGTACTGGGTGAGACAAGATTTTTGGATCTAGGATCAGTGCAATCAGATTATATGAAGTGTATTAAAGAACAAATTCCATTATTTGATTCGGCATGAGGTTATGGATCTTATTAGGTATAGACTTAATGATTTGTTTATGTGCCAATTGGTTATGAAATTCTACACATCTCTTCCATCGTGGCGGCATTGCAAAGGGTTAGAACATGATTTATATATGCCGTTGGGTGCGTTGGGAGCATCAAATTCGTGGAATTTCGTCCAATGTTATCAGAGGGTGTTATTATGGTCATCAGTATGAATCGCATAGTATGAATTCAGCAAAGGTATGCAATCTTGTATCAGTGCATCATGTGGTGATTGATACGGTGTTCGAAAGTTGGAAACAGGCTTGGTAGAGAATTCTAGGTGTTAAAATTTTACTCGAAGGCTTTTGGCAAAGTTAAAGGGGAGAACCTCCATATTTGTTCGAGAAGATATGCTCAACTGAGTTGTGGTGGCATGGGTATGTGCACGAAGTGTTAAACAATGATTTGGGCAACTCCAGCGCAGTTCTTAGCACGTTCGAGGGCGAACGTATGTTTAAGTTGGAGAGAATATAACGACCCGACCGGTTTTTTTTAGCTTTAGCGCGTCGTTCGACAGTTTGAGGCCATGCGTAGCTTCATCTCAGGTATTATGACTTGTACGCATGGTCGGAATTGAATACCGGGAGTTTTGGAGTTGATTTGTGAAGAGAATTCTCGTTTCGGAAGCTTTAAGTTGGAAGAATTGACTAAGGTTGGAGTTTTGAGTAAACAACCTCGGAATCGAGATTTGAAGGTTCCAGCAGGTTAGTATTATGATTTCGGACTTGGCCGTATGTTCGGATCGGGTTTTGGATGACTCGGGAGCATTTCGGCGTCTATTTTTGAAGTTGTCATTTTGGAAGAAATTCATAAATTTGAATTGAAGTACATTTCAGTGTTATCGATGTCCATTTGGATTCTGAGTATGGGAATAGCTCTGTATGGTGATTCTGGTATTGTGAGTGTGATCGGAAGTGAAGTCGGAGGTCCGTAGGTCGTTTTGGAGTCATTTGGCTAAAGTTATAAATTTGAAGGGTTTTTGAGAAGTTTGACCGGAAGTAGATTTTTTGATATTGGGGTCGGATCCGATTCCGGAATTTGGATAGGTCCCTAATGTCAAATGTGACTTGTGTGCAAAATTTGGGGTCAATCGGACGTGATTTGATAAATTTCAGCATCGAATGAGTAAGTTGGAGTTCTAAAATTCATAAAGTTCGAATTGGAGTGCGATTCATGGTTTTGGCATTGTTTGATGTGATTTGAAGGCTTGATTAGGTTCGTAATGTGTTTTGGAATTGATTGGTGGGATTGAACGGGGTCCCGGAGGCCTTGGCTGGGTCCCGGATGGTTAACAGATCGGATTGCAGTTGGGAGATAGAGCTGAAGCCTGCTGTTATCTGGTGTAACTGCACCTGCGAGGTCTTGGCTGCAGGTGCGGAGCCGCAGAAGCGGCCTTGGTGTCGCAGAAGCAGAAGTGGTTGGTCTAGACTGGGACCGCAGATGCGGTCATTTTGTCGCAGAAGCGGGACCGCACCCGCGGAAGGAGAAGTGCAGAAGCGGATAAAGGGGCTTGGTGAAGGACCGCATATGCGGTTGTGGGGCCGCACCTGCGGAACCACAGAAGCGGTCAAGTGATCGTAGGTGCGGAAAGGCTGGAGGCAGTTGTCACGCCCCGAACTTGGGAAGGCGTGGCTGGCACCCGGAGCCGTACTAGCTCGATCGAACCACTCTGTAACTCATGATCGTTCGACCCAAAACTAGAGCATACATCATCGAGTTGGTTGAACTCATTCCTTGTGTAACTATCATGGGCCAACATGGCCACAACTCATAATGCATAACTATAAGTGGGCGAACACTGTATCAATAAACTATCGTTCTTAAAACATGAATAGATATGGGCCGTCAAGGCCTATGACATACTGTATAAAATGAATCTCTGTCTACAAATCCTCTAAGATTATTTGCATCAAATGGGACAGGGTACCGGCCTACCCATAAGTCTTTTAGCAAAACTCTGACATGATGACTCATAGATTCGGCTGCACTCCGAATGAAGTGGAGTCTTACCGATCCTTTGTTGAATGCCAATTTCGTCTACTATGAGGGCTCGTCAAACTGATTATCTATACCTGCAGGCACGAATGCAGCGTCCCCAACAAAAGGACGTCAGTACGAATAATGTACTGAGCATGTAAAGCAATATACTAAAGGCTGAACTGAGCTGATAATATAATAACTAAAAGTAACTGGGAGTCAAAGATAATATGAAGATATGCTTACCTGCTGATACCGAATCAACTCTCTCAATATAGTAAGTAAAATAGTTTTCCGTCCCTATAAGACTCAGTATATACATATAACTACTCTGCCGTGTAGGCTCGCTCATAGTCGCTCGGCCATACTAGGTTTTGTATCTCGACCAACTGGGATCGCTCATATGCGCTCGGCCACAGTAGGCTCGGTATATAACTTACCATCTGATCAGAGGTTGCCCAATAGGGCCTGCCCATCGATTATAGCTCGATGGTAATGAAAATACTTTAATACTGTACATATAAACTCTCTGCACTCTTGACTGGAAGAAGGAAATACTCAATTGAATATGAGTCCCGATAAGGAGAATATTGTAACTTACAAAACTAGAAAAATATACGTAAATTTCGGGATATGAATTTTTCTTTATGCCTCGTTATCAAACTCGTGTAATTACGAGATCATGCCAAAATGAAAGAAGGGCTTAGCCTTAACATACCTGGAGTGATTCTCTTGATCAATCACAACCTACATACACATAGGTGGTTTTGGAAATTTCTAACATGTTATTCCGAACTGAGATGTGCAGATTTCTATTTCAATAAACTAGTTCCATGTTTCAAAGGAACTAATTCATCACTTGGCTAAATGCATTACTAAGACCATGTTAAATACTAGCTCTAATTGTGCATTCAATCAACATGATAAAGGAAGCAACCGTGAAGAAGCCTAATAACTGCAGTAAGTGCGCAACATATATTACTACCATTAGTGGGGTGAAAAGATTGTATTCCCTATATTAAGTTTAGATGTTGTATAAGGTAAAACCGGGGAAGCCCGACTTTAAGGATCCTACAACATTTCGAGCCTCGACCTCGTCTGTATCGGAACCGAATCCGAAGTTTAACCCCGAGGTGCACTCCTCGAGGAAGCATTCCGGGGGGTCGATGTACCTCGAGGCGGCACAAAATTCGAAGATCATCATGAAAAGGCGGGAAACTCTCAAAAGGCACGTGATTAAAGCTGACAAAGTACACAAAATAGTACAAGCCCGTACCATGGCATTAAATGGTTGTACCAGCCATCTCTCTTTGTATTAATTACACATGTACTATATTGGGATTCCCCATCATATATAAAGGGGACCCTTGTTACTTTGTAAGGAACATGATACTCAATACAAGAACAAGAACATCCTCTGCTCTCTAACTAAAAACATTCTCTACAATTCTTTCATTGATTTATTGTCTTTCATTTATTGTGTTCATTAGTTGTTCTTCATTTATTACTCATTATTAATCACAAATAGGCCATTTACGAGGCCTTCAATATTATTGTATCATTCTCGACAACCCCTTGACAAGCTCTTAAGCTCGACCTCGAGGCCCATTCCGACCGACGTCGAGACCAGTCTTTCCGCTGCTCGGTTTGCATAATCTCATTACTCTACACTCTTATTTTGTTTTCTCACTTCTCCCTACCATCTACTGCCTGAACAACTGGTATTAAAATAGATCACGTATTCTTAGAACCATATAATCAAATATAATTGTAATTACCATTTTCAAGGTAAACAGTTTGGCGTCCACCATAATAATGATTGTTTTAGTGCTGGTTTTCTAAAAACACAAGTTATTATTTACACTTTTTCTTGTCCAAGAATCTTCAATTTCGGATCAGAAAATATCTAAATCAGTAAACGCACATGAAATCAATGGCCCTGAGGATCACAGAGTGAATGGCGCAGCTGCTTCAGGTGCCGGTGTGCCACCGCAAAACACTGAAGGGGCACCAGTGCAAATCGCTGTCGATGAAGGCTCACCCAACGCTCAACATGTCGATATGAGCTCTCATACAGACGGAGGTGTACGCAGGGAAGACCGACATGAAGCACAGAGAACTCCCGCTCAAAAAGAAGCAGCCCGGTTGGTCGACAGAAGGCATCTTCGAGAATCTCTCAATATCGAACCAAGAACCATTTCCGAGAAGGAAAATCGAACAGGAAGAATGGACCAGAAGAACCCCAGCACGTCATTCACATGATTATCGGAGAAACTGATATCCCACAAGAACCCATGCTCAAACGGGCTAAGGTTCCCATCACCACAAAAGGACAGTCTCAAAGTTATGTGCTTAAAGGAACTATTGTGTTCAGAGAAGAAGATATTCAAGCCTTGTCCCAACCGCATAATGATGCGCTGGTAATTCCTCTTCTTTTAAATAACGTTCGAATTAAGTGTGTGCTCGTGGATCCAGGTAGCCCGACCAATATAATTAGATTCAGGGTAGTGGAGCAGCTCAAGCTACTCGACCAAATCATACACAATTCTCGATCCCTCAGTGGGTTTAACATGTCAAGCGAAACAACGAAGGGAGAAATCACCTCCCCAGTCAATGTGTTCGGTACGGTTCGGGAAACCAAGTTTCATGTCATTGAAGGTAACCCGAGATATAACGCCCTGCTCGGAAGGCCATGGATACACGGCATCAGGGCGGTACCATCGACTCCCCACCAGATGTTGAAATTCCCAACTGAAGATGGCGTAAAAATGGTGTATGGTGAGAAACACGCGGGCAAGGAAATGTTCGCAGTACATGGCATGGCATCGGCACCCATATACACCACCTCAGAGGGATCAGAAGATAAACAGGTCCCCGAGGATGATGAAGAAGACTTCCTCACCCCTCGAACCTTTGTTGCTCCCGAAGAGTCGGACGCAACCAAATCAACGGTCGAGGATCTGGAGCAAGCTGTTTTGATTGAACATCTTCCAGATCAAAAGGTATACCTGGGAAAAGGGTTAACCCTCGAACTCAGGAAGAAACTCAATCAATTTCTTATTAACAACGTTGATTGCTTCGCTTGGTCCCACTTAGATATGACAGGAATCCCGCTAGAAATAGCCACCCATCGGCTAAGCGTCGACCCCAGGTTCAAACCAGTGAAGCAAAAAAGGAGGCCTCAATCCGAGGTAAAGCATGCGTTCGTCGACGAGGTTAAAAAACTCCTCAAAATAGGGACCATCAGGGAAGTAAAATATCCTGAATGGTTGGCCAATGTAGTAGTGGTTCCCAAAAAAGGGAAAAAGTTAAGAATGTGCGTAGATTATAAGGACTTAAATAAATCATGCCCTAAAGATTCATTCCCGTTGCCCAATATCGATCGATTGATTGATGCCACGGCTGGTCATGAGATCCTCACTTTTCTTGACGCCTACTCCGGGTATAACCAAATTCAAATGAACCCCGAGGATAGGGGAAAAACTTTGTTCATCTCGAAGTATGGCAGATACTGCTACAATGTAATGCCCTTCGGGATAAAAAAAATGCAGGGGCCACGTACCAGCGCCTAGTTAATAAGATGTTCGAACATCAAATAGGCAAATCCATGGAAGTTTACATTGATGACATGCTAGTTAAGTCTCTGCACGCAGAAAACCATTTGACTCATTTGCAGGAAACTTTCGACATCCTTAGAAGTTACAACATGAAGCTCAACCTCGATAAATGTGCCATCGGCGTAGGTTCGGGCAAATTCTTAGGCTTCATGGTATCAAATAGGGGGATTGAAATCAACCCCGAAAAAATCAAGGCCATCTAAGAAATCACGGTGGTGAACAACGTCAAGGTTGTACAACGGCTGACCGGACGGATAGCGGCATTAGGCCGATTCATCTCGAGGTCATCAGATCGGAGCCATCACTTTTTCTCCCTACTCAAAAATAAAAACAACTTTTAGTAGACTCTGGAGTGCCAGCACGCCTTGGAGGAGTTGAAATGGTATCTCTCAATTCCGTCTTTGCTCCACACCCCAAAGGAGAATGAAACGCTATGCTTGTACTTAGCAGTGTCTGAGGTAGCGGTAAGTGGCGTGTTGGTTCGAGATGAGCAAGGTACGCAATTCCATGTCTACTTTGTGAGTCGAACCCTGGGAGATGCTGAAACCAGGTATCTATTAATAGAAAAATTAGCTCTTGCATTAATAAGTGCATCTCGAAAATTGAAGCATTATTTTCAATGTCACTGTATATGTGTTTTAACAACATATCCTCTTCGAAATATAATGCATAAACACGAATTGCCAGGCCGATTGGCTAAATGGGCCATCGAACTCGGGGGGGTACGACATCGAATATCAGCCCCGAGAGGCTATCAAGTACCAAATTTTGGCGGACTTCGTGGCCGACTTTACGCCCGCCCTTGCGCCCGAGGTAGAAAAAGAACTTCTACTAATAACATCTGCATCGTTAGGGGTGAAAGGATCCGAGCTCGTCATAGTTTTGAAGCCACCTACGGGTAGCACAATCAGACAATCAATAAAAACTGTAAAATTGACTAACAATGAAGCTGAGTATGAGGCTATGATTGCAGGTCTCGAATTGGCCAAAGGCCTAGGAGCGGAAGTTGTCGAAGCAAAATGTGATTCCCTTATGGTAGTAAATCAGGCAAACGGGAGCTTCGAGGTTCGAGAGGACAGGATGCAACGATACCTAGAAAAACTTCAAGTCACTTTGCATCGTATCAAAGAGTGGAATCTTTTCCATGTATCTCGGCAGAAAAACAGCGATGCCGACGCACTCGCAAACCTGGGTTCATCCGTTGAGGAAGATGACATACTCCCCAGGGCTGTTGTTCAGCTATCCAAGTAGGTGATCAAAGAAGGCCATGCCGAAATCAACTCCACCAGCTTGACATGGGATTGGATAAACAAGTACATCGATTATTTGGTGAATGGGAAGCTACCCACGAACCCAACAGAATCAAGGTCCCTTCGGACCAGAGCAGCTCGATTTTCACTCGACGAGAATGGAACTCTATACAGAAGAGCCTTCGATGGGCCCCTAGCAGTATGCTTGGGACCAGGAGACATTTATTACGTGCTCCGAGAAATTCACAAGGGCACCTGCGGAAATCACTCTGGTGCCGATTCTTTAATTCGAAAGGTGGTCAGAGCAGGTTACTATTGGGACAACATGGAAAGGGACATCAAAGAATTCATCCAAAAATGCGAGAAGTGTCAAAGATTTCCGCCGATGATCCACCAACCCGGTGAACAGCTACATTCAGTCTTATCACCATGGCCGTTCATGAAATGGATAATGGACACAGTTGGTCCCTTACCAACGACACCAGGTAAAGCTAGATTTATTCTATTTATGACTGACAACTTCTCAAAATGGGTGGAAGCACAAGCCTACGAGAAGATAAGAGAAAAAGAAGTCCTCGACTTCATCTGGTATCACATCATGTGCCGATTCGGGATCCCCTCTGAGATAACGTGTGATAACGGGAAGCAGTTCATCGGAGGAAAAATAACAAAGTTTCTCGAGGATCACAAAATCAAAAGAATCCTATCAACGCTCTAACACCCATGTGCAAATGGTTAGGCCAAGTCCAAAAACAAGACCATCATTCAAAACTTGAAAAAGAAGTTAGAAAATGCGAAAGGAAAATGGAAAGAAATGCTGCCCGAGGTGCTATGGGCATATAGGACAACCTCTAAATCGAGGACATGAGAGACGTCGTTCTCTATGGTATACGGGTCCGAGGCTTTGATACCGGTCGAGGTCAGAGAGACAAGCGCCAGATTCCTACATGCCACCGAGGAATCAAACAATGAATCCATGACTACAGCCCTCGAACTATTTGACGAGAAGCAAGAAGCTTTGCTGGTCCAGATGGCGGCCCAAAAGCAAAGAATCGAAAGATACTATAATCGAAGAGCAAACCTCCGACATTTCGGAGTCGGGGACTTAGTCCTAAGGAAAGTCACCCTAAACACTCGAAACCCTAATGAAGGGAAGCTAGGCCCGATCTGGGAAGGACCGTACCGCGTCCTCAGAGTAATCGGCAAAGGGTCCTACGAACTCAGCACCATGGAAGGCGAGCAACTTCCAAACAATTGGAACATATCGATGCTCAAACGCTATTATTGCTAAGGTACAATCCTCTACCCCTTTCCTTCACATTTTACACTAACCTATGTGCAAGTGTGCGATTGAAAGGAATCAAAGCACCCTCCAGCTCGAAGGCCTTAGGTTTTAAAGCATGCGTTGCGCTCTTTTTCCCTCACGTCGGATTTTATCCCAAATGGGTTTTACCGCGAGGTCTTTAATGAGGCAACATCCATATGCTACCTAAGGAGAACTCACTAAGTATTCAAGGATTTTCTTCGATCAACCTCAAATACTGAGGGGCATCCCCCTGAGAAATCACCTCCTCGAAGAAACTAAAATATGCCAAAGAGGGTATCGACAAGAGAGCGATGTATAGGACCAAACGATCGAATGAACCGTGTCCACATAGAATAATCGAATCCTCAATGGTGAAAAATGTATACTTATACCAAGTAATCGAAGGAAAACCTCTTATCATCAAAACACTTCACGCGTCAAAGAAGTTTGCTACTTTCACAAGAAATGGCCCCAGGGCCAGAAATTTCTCGAACAATCAGGACTGACACCGAAAACTCGAAGCCGTAAGACCTCAGGGCAGGTAATTTCGAGCTAATAAGCCCTCCATGAGGCACCAATGTAATCCCTCCGCGAGGCAATATCAACAATTTTCGATTTCTCGGGGACTGCCATCGACAGTCACCTCATCGAAACATCAGAAACTCGAAGTCGTAAGATCTCAGGGCTGGCAAATTCGAGCTCATAAGTCCTCCACGAGGCAATATAAAAAATATAAGCCCTCCATGAGGCAATATCAATAATATAAGCCCTCCCTGAGGCCTAATCCCTCTATGAGGCAATATCACATCTGTAATACCTCAACGAGGTATGCTCAAACTTGTAAGCCCTCAACAAGGCAAGGTCAAATTTGTAAGACCTTAAGAAAAGGCATAACCGCAGCTCGGGGGCTGTCCTCGACAACCACCTGATACGCTTAAGACACACTTTAAAATATTGTAAGCGGTCGATTGTCAAATATAATAACCCAACTAGGTTGGGGTCGAATCCCACAGAGAACAATATGTAGGCGATTAGGAATGTAAGAGAATTATCACTTATCGTGCAATGCCAAACACTTAGAATTTGGTTGTACAAATATTTATATCTAAATGCAAAAATATAAACTAACCTAGAAAGCAAGTAAAATTATCAATGGCTACAAGTATGGATGCATCGGGAATTAAACTCAAGTAACGATCCGATGTATTTCACGATATTACAAATATGAGCGAGTTTATATTAATTAGCCACGGATAATAATTCTTAATTAGCTTCTTCCGAAGACTAACAAGACTTCCTAATTGAATTATTCCTAACCTAATTAAGAGATTAAGCACACCCGGATATGGCTACAAGTAGTTCAATCCTATTCCTAAGTAGAATCTATAAAATGAGGGCTAAAGCCTCAAATTCTTGTTAATTAATCTTTCCCAACCCCAAATTATCTTTTCCAAAATTAATTCGAAGTTAATGGGCGAGTCCTAGAGTTAGCTAATCCTTTTGGAAATATTAAAGAAAAAGAATAATTAAAGAAACAATAACTCACTTCGTAAAAGATGAAAAATCATTCAATACATAAGCACAACAAGGTATTTAATCCACACTTTAAACATGAATATTTTTATAAACAAGATTGAGTGTTGGAAATAAATACTACACACTTAAATATTTAATACAAAGCAAGGAAATGAAGAAATAAAACATAAATGGGTAAGAAATCCTTAACCACAAGCTTCAAATCTTGAAAATCCAAGTGTGTGTGCAAACCCTAGCTTCTAAGATTGTTCTTCTCTGGTGTTAAGGACTGAAAATAAGCCAAAAAATTCTCAAAATATCTGCTAGGCCGAGTATTTGTGGGTTTGGGATTGAGAAAATGTGAATTCACAAATATGCCCAGAACCGATGCCCGTTGACTGCACCTGCGGAAGAATTCTCGCAGGTGCGGCTCCGCAGATGCGGATACCACATCGCAGGTGCAATTCTGAGTGACTTTATCCTTTTCCGCAGATGACGACTGTCACGGCTCAAAATCTATAAGGTCGTGATAGCGCCGGACACCACTGCCAGGCAAGCCAATCATTAAATGATTAAGTTAAATTTCCTGTTTTAGCATTTTTGAAATCATTACCTTTCACTTTATTACATGATAACTGAATAAAATGCACTAAGTAAATACGACAATTTAGTATTTCATTTTTATAAAATACATCCCAAACACATCCCAGAATCCGGTGTCACAAGTGCATGAGCAATTTCTAAGAATTTCACAAAATACTACAAAGCTTGTTCAAAATACAAATTGGACAAGGAATTTAAAATAAAAATAAATACAATATGAGGGAGACTCTGTCAGCTGCGGATCGCCTCCGGATGATGCAGCTCGCCTAAGTCTCCAAACTAGCCACATTTCTATGAAGGTAATTGTGCAATAAAAATGCACAGCAAGTGTAGCATGAGTACGAAAATAACGTGTACTCAGTAAGTATCCCGCCTAACCTCAGAGAGGTAGTGACGAGAGGTCGAATTAGACACTTGCTAGAAGTCAATTTAGTATAATCAAGTGAGACACTAAGCATGTATGTCATAGGCAATTTATTAAAATCAGGAAAAAATAATATTAACTCCTCCCACATTTAACACTTCAAATCTCGTCATTTCAGTTGACAATTTAAATCATAAAGAAAGATAAGAAACATCAGACTTATTTCACATTTTACACATCAATTCTTCTTCTTTTTAACTGGCAATTAAGAATTTTCTTAGGCCAATAAACATGTATAAATCACAGGAAATACGCAGCATTTAACATGCACAAACAAAGTGCCGAGGGTCGAACGATGCGGACCAACAATAATAAATTGTGCACTACCGAGGGTCGAACGGCTCAAACCATAGATGCATCTATCTGCCCCGCTTATGAATCGATCATGCGACGCGGTTATACATAAATATAGGGTTATCCTGCTCGCGAATCATACATGCGACTCAGACACCCATAGAGACACATATTCACACAATAAGTTCAAGTATTTATGAAGAAAGCAGTTACCCAGGAAAGTGATAAAATTCTTCTTAAAGGAACACAAAAAAATAGCATTTAAATCTTTGTTTTGAAAACTCATTTGCCAAGTTTAATAATATTCAATAATATAACCTTATCAGGTATACAATTATCCACGAAGGAATCAATTCTCTTTCTAAATGATTAAGAAAGGTACACTCTAGTCTTCTTAGGAAATAAATTACCAATTCAATAGAATTATCAGTCTAATATTATTTACAGGATCTCATGATATTTTATTGACAAGGTCACAAGTATGACAAGTAAAGCATGCTAGTGGGTCCTAGACTACCCGGACATGGCATAATAGTAGCTACGCACAGACTCCCGTCACCTCGTGCATACGTAGTCCCCGCATATAGTAACGCATATTTAATTGTTTTACCTAGGGGGACAATTCCCCTCACAAAGTTAGAAAGGAGACTTACATCGCTCCGAAATTCCTTAGGCGGCTTCCAAGCCCTCCCGACGACTCCAATTGATGCACAATGCCCCAAAACTAACCAAATAACGGGCAAAGCAATGAAAATTTACTCTAATATTTGCAACAATTCAGATTATATACACTCCTATCTCCGCTCAAGGAACTGACCAAAATGCCCTCGGGCCCACGTGCCCGGATTCCGAAATTTCTCGAAGATAAACTCTACCCATAGCTTTACTAACTCAAATATATCATTTTACTCAAATATTCATGCTCAATTCGTGGTAAAAATCCAAATTACAATTTCTAGGTTTTTCCTCCAAAAATCCCAATTTCCTACTAATTTCCATGTCTAATTCCATGCATAAACCTTGTATTTAACTTAAAAACATGAATAAATTACTTACCTAGTAATGCATGATGAAAATCCCTCTTGAAGCTCCTCAAAGTCGTCCAAACCAAAGAAAAATGGGAGAAAATGAGCCAAGAATCTTGGTTTTAAAACATTCTGTCCAGGCCTATTTTCGCATCTGCGATCCAAATCTTCGCCCCTGCGGCTTCCTCAGCTCCAGCCAAAACTCGCACCTGCGCCCCATTGTCTGCATCTGCGCCTTCGCAGGTGCGGAAATTACATCGCACATGCGCTCCCATCCAAGCCACCAAAATCTCGCACCTGCGGCCAAATCCTCGCAGGTGCGGTCACACCAGATGACAACAATCTCAGCACTTCTTCAAACTCCAAACTTGATCCGTTAACCACCCGGAATCCACCCGAGGCTCCCAGGACTCCGTCCAATTACACCAACTTGTTCCAAAACATAATGCGGACTTGCTCGAGGCCTCAATTCACATCAAACAACATTGAAACCACGGATCGCACTAAAATTCAAACTTTAAGAACTTGAAATTTCAAACTTCCACCTCCGATACCAAAACCTATCAAATCACGTCCGATTGACTTCAAATTTTGCACACAAGTCATATTCGACATTACGAACCTGCTCCAACTTCCAGAATCACATTCCGACCCCGATATCAAAATTTCCATTTCCGGTCGGATTACTCAAAAACCTTCAAATTTCGATCTTTAGCCAAATGACTTCAAAATGACCTACGGACATCCGAATTCACTTCCGATCGCGCTCCCAACTCCAGAATAACCATACGGAGCTATTCCCAGGCTCGAAATCCCCAACGGACATCAGCATCACTGAAATGCGCTTCTAGCCAAACTTAGGAAATTCTTCTAAAATACTATTTTCCATAATATGTGCCGAAACGGTCTCGGGTTATCAAAGCCCGATCCGTACATACGCCCAACTACGAAATCATCATACGAACCTGCTGGAACCTTCAAATCCTGATTCGGAGGTCGCTTACTCAAAATTCCAATCTTAGTCAATTTCTCCAACTTAAAGCTTCTGCAATGAGAATTTTCTTTCCAATTTGGCTCCGAACTTCCCGAAATTCAACTCCGACCATGCCCATGAGTCAAATACCTGAAATGGATATGCTCATGACTTCAAACCGCTGAACGACGCGCTAGAGATCAAAACGACCGGTCGGGTCGTTACATTCTCCCTCACCTAAACTGAGGTTCGTCCTCGAACGTGCTAAGAACTGCTCTGGAGTTATCTGAAATCATTGTTTAACATCTCGTGCACCTGCCCGTGCTAACACAACCCAGCTGAGCACATTAGCTTGATCAAATTTGAAGATGTCCTCTTTTATATAATAAGCTCCGAATCCAGTTCCAACGCCTGAAATTTCTCTGCCTGACCTATTTCCAACATATAATCACCGTATCAACTACCACACGATATACCAGAACATGACTGCATACCCTTGCTGAATTAGCACCATGCACTGCATAATTCATCATCTGACCACAATGTCACTCCCTGAACCTTAATAGCCAAAATTCCACGAATTTGATGCTCTAAATGCACCTCCTGATATATATATACATCCTGCTATAATGTTGGTGATACCACCACAACGGAGGAAGTGTGTAGATATTTCTAACCAATTGCAGAGTTAAAAACATTGAATATCTCCTTTTTGACTTAGATCATCATCTCATTACGAACCAAATAATGGTAATTGTCCTTTAATATATTCCGCATAATCTTATCGCGCTGATCCTTGATCCAATAATCTCGTCTCACCCAGTATGAACTGTTCAGACACAAATCATCCCAGACATGACCAACAATCCCACACGATGCCAAAATGCGCCAATAGGCCACAACTCGAACATAATACATAAAGAAATGACTCAGGAAGGGACTACTCAACTCACGCAACTAATATGAACTTCCCTCAGAATACAGGGAGTAAAACACAGGAAAACAGATATAGGGAACTATACTCAACATCACACTGATGCGGCGTGCAACTTGATTCAAATAGCATACCCGTGGCGGCGTGCCACCCGATCCTATCATGAAACTCACATAAGGAGATACACACGGAGCTGAATTGCTCACTATTACAAATTACTGAATACCGGTCACAAGCACGCTAAGTGTAGAATACCATTCTGGGGATACTGATAGAACTATATGCTACAAAACTAAAGCACAACTGAGGTGCGATATATAACCTGGATCTCAAGAGCCATCCTTCTCACATAACCTCATCACTATGCGGAATCTCAACACATAAGAAATTATCAAGTAGTTTCAAAACTCACACAGCACAGTCATAATATCACATGAATTTGACGAAGACGGAACAACACCTGATATTCCAACACCCCTCCTTGAGGAGCGCTATACTGAAATGAACACATCTGACTCGCATGAAGCCCATAATCTTGTTTAAATCCATTCATACACTTCAAGCCAATTCTGCTTGCAATGAACTAGGCTGATAGACTTACCTGGGTCCAAAATAACCTACTTCCTCTCATAACACGCAAGAACAACCATCATAGCCGGGACAACACCCCTACAATCCACAACCAGCTGGACCGAACGCCTTCCTGGCATAAATTTTCAAACAAGAAATATTGCACTTCCTTATACTTTGTCTAAATCTTCAATCAATCAGGTGACTACATGTCACACTTATACCATCTTCCCGTGGTCACGCTCCCACGACCTTCCACGAGGTAACAAGTCTGCACATCCACCACTGACCACCCTAACGCTACAAAACACATTAAGAACCCATGACCAGGTACAAAGCCTCTTTCACCGAATATCGATCTCAAGTGACACTGAAGATAACACCAACTTACTCTGAACTTTCAAATCCCTTTTTCTTTCTCGACCAAGCTCATGACATCCTTGCCAACACCGAACCGCAATCTTGATCCTTACTTTCAATTACATACTGCTTACTGCACCTAACATGCCAATATGAGATGGTGCAAGAATTCCATCATAACTCCTGAACCACTAATAGGGAAAACACCTTATCATATAGAAACTTCTTACTAACCTCAATTCAAGAGAACAGTAACAATACTCAAGTGAATTCTCACAATCACCCAACATGCAAATCCTTAAGTAGTGGTCTGAACCACCATAAACCTTCCGGGATCCGCATACAACTGACAGGCCATAGCACTCGAATGCTCCCACATGAAATCTATTACGAAGGCCGACAAGCCCTGCACATACCGGCCCAAACCACATGCATAACTTAATTACACTAACGAAATTGATCACTGTCGTACATGTGCCATTTCAACCATGGCTAATCAATCTATCTTCTTTTAATTTCCTCAGGAATAATCGTAACTTCCTTCAACTCATAGCAACTCATCCCGAGTGACCTTGATTCACGAGATCATGCTGCCTAAATCCCGTAACCCGTCTCATACCCTCCTGATAATCTTTCTACAACCCGGAGTTTATTTCTCTCACTCCTCCAATACTATCCTGCACGCTGAAAATAACATAAAACACTCCAATTATTTTCCCTTTCTCAAGAATTATACTGCAAAAGCTCGACTCTTAATCATAATGCTGCCTGAAACCCTTAAACGCCGCATTCTTAACTTTTGAATTTACTAGGACCGCTATTGAGAGTCACCCACTCTGACTGGCCCCGAATACAATCAACTCCAAGGCTCTTCTAGCACATGAACACCCTTTCCAATGAAGCATGTGACTGAGTCACTACCCTACAGCTCGCCCATGCCTTAAGCATAAATTCTGAATCTCCCAAAACCTAACTCTGGTCCAATAGGACCAACTTGTGCACATATTTATCAATTCCCATGCACAATCACCATTTTACTCATTTCCCCCAGCTGTAAAAACTTGCCAACAAGCCGACAATCCGCAACCCCATGATATCACAATCCTACAACCAAACTGAAGGAGGTGGGACTCCCCTACTTAGCCCGAAGCTACTCCTTCCACCACTCTGGACCCTGCTGAGATCCTTTCTCCTTTGTTAACATGATCTTGCTCAACCAATCCGTCCAATCCTTCCAAATTCTATTGTTAGCACTCCCTAAATACCCAAATTCACTGGCATCATTCACACATTCTGCCTCCTACCGAATAGCCACCAGAATCCCTCGTAGAAACTTGCCAACCATGCAACCGCTAACCTATTCACAGGAAATAACCCACCCGCGGGAATCACCAACTAACACCTTCCAACGACGCTGAAATGAACACTCTCTGCAACATCAATACCCCATCCTAGGCTTGCTCTCATTCCTTTAAACAACTACCTGACTTCCGTTCTTACACCTGGCCTTTTAGAAATTTAGCCGCCGCCTGACACTTCTCACATGTCTTCCTTCGTCGTATGTTGTCCAATTTAATATCATTCTCTGTAGCTCTTACACCAGTAGATCACCACGATTTCAAACTCTCTGAGGATCATCTTTATCGAGTTTCCTTCATTAGAAATAACTATTCAGTCCTGAACCACCACGCACCACGATCTCTAACAACCGCTTCTTCAATACTACTTCTCAACACTCTAACCCAATGCAAACCATAGCACCGACAGACTTAACATATTCCATTCGATCAGTGATGACGACACCACATCACAGGTGAATATCCCACCTTACTTGAAAACACCAAGTCTTACTTCTTTACTAATCCAAAACCTGACCATTTATAATCCAAATGCCTTTCCTCTGCCGGAACTAAAATGCTGAAATCTCGAAATCACGCCTTGAGAAGACCTCCCTTCAAGCCGTTCATCACCCCCAACATATGGGTAAGCATTCTATCATCATATCGACATCGCACGATAACCAATCGTAAGCATCATCACTACCTGAGCATAGCCTTAAGGCTCTCAGAAATATAGCTACTGAACTGAAACAACACATTATCCTTCTGCAGGGCCACAACAACAGCCCCAACCAATTACACATGGAAAACATCTCGCATCATATCCGTAGCACCATTTCAATTTCTCAAATTCCCAATTCATAACAAGCGCTTCGCGACATATAAGATTGAGTAGAAATAAACGTAGGCATAAGCCTCGGAGCAATCAAATCGCACAATGAGGAATCAAGAAAGGAAGTACTCCTAACATCCCTATAGCATCTCGAAGATAAGTATAGACGTCTCCGTACCGATCCGCAAGACTCTACCAGACTTGCTCATGACTCTGAAACCTAAGGGAACCTATAGCTCTGATACCAAGTTGTCACGACCCAAAATCCATAAGGTCATGATGGCGCCGTACACCACTATCAGGCAAGCCAATCATTAAATGGTTAAGTTAAATTTCTTGTTTTAGCATTTTTGAAATCATTAACTTTCAATTTATTACATGATAACTGAATAAAATCCGCTAAGTAAATACGGCAGTTTAATATTTCATTTTTATAAGATACACCCCAAACACATCCCAGAACCCAGTGTCACAAGTGCATGAGCAATTTCTAAGAATTTCACAAATACTACAAAGCTTGTCCGAAATACAAATTGGACAAGGAATTTAAAATGAAAATAAATACAATATGAGGGAGACTCTGTCAACTGCGGTCGCCTCCGGATGATGCAGCTCGCCTAAGTCTCCAAACTAGCCACCTCGCTATGAAGGTATCTGTGCAATAAAAATGCACAGCAAGTGTAGCATGAGTACGAAAACAACGTGTACTCAGTAAGTATCCCGCCTAACCTCAGAGAGGTAGTGACGAGAGGTCGAATTAGACACTTGCTAGAAGTCGATTTAGTATAATCAAGTGAGACACTAAGCATGTATATCATAGGCAATTTATTAAAATCAGGAATAAATAATATCAACCTCTCCCACATTTAACATTTTAAATCTTCGTCATTTCAGTTGACAATTTAAATCATAATCAGGGATAAGAAACATCAGATCTATTTCACATATTACACATCAATTCTTCTTCTTTTTAACTGGCAATTAAGAATTTCCTTAGGTCGATAAACATGTATAATCACAGGAAATACACAGCATTTAACATGCGCAAACAAAGTGCCAAGGGTCGAACGACGCAGACCAACAATAATAAACAATGCACTACCGAGGGTCGAATGGCTCGAACCATAGATGCATCTATCTTTCCCGCTCACGAATTGATCATGCAACGCGGTTATACATAAATACAGGGTTATCCTGCTCGCGAATCATACATGCGACTCAGACACCCATAGAGACACATATTCACACAATAAGTTCAAGTATTTATGAAGAAAGCAGTTACCCAGGAAAGTGGTAAAATTCTTCTTAAAGGAACACGAAAAAAAGCATTTAAATCTTTGTTTTGAAAACTCATTTGCCAAGTTTAATAATATTCAATAATATAACCTTATCAGGTATACAATTATCCACGGAGGAATCAATTCTCTTTCTAAATGATTAAGAAAGGTACACTCTAGTCTTCTTAGGAAATAAATTACCAATTCAATAGAATTATCAGTCTAATATTATTTACAGGATCTCATGATATTTTATTGACAAGGTCACAAGTATGACAAGTAAAGCATGCTAGTGGGTCCTAGACTACCCGGACATGGCATAATAGTAGCTACGCACAAACTCCCGTCACCTCGTGCATACGTAGTCCCCGCATATAGTAACGCATATTTAATTGTTTTACCTAGGGGGACAATTCCCCTCACAAAGTTAGAAAGGAGACTTACATCGCTCCGAAATTCCTTAGTCGGCTTCCAAGCCCTCCCGACGACTCCAATTGATGCACAATGCCCCAAAACTAACCAAATAACGGGCAAGGCAATGAAAATTCACTCTAATAATTGCAACAATTCAGATTGTATACACTCTTATCTCCGCTCAAGGAATTGACCAAAATGCCCTCGGGCCCACGGGCCCGGATTCCGAAATTTCTCGAAGATAAACTCTACCCATAGCTTTACTAACTCAAATATATCATTTTACTCAAATATTCATGCTCAATTCGTGGTAAAAAATCAAATTATAATTTCTAGGTTTTTCCTCCAAAAATTCCAATTTCCTACTAATTTACATGTCTAATTCCATGCATAAACCTTGTATTTAACTTTAAAACGTGAAGAAATTACTTACCTAGTAATGCATGATGAAAATCCCTCTTGAAGCTCCTCAAAGTCGTCCAAACCAAAGAAAAATGGGAGAAAATGAGCCAAGAATCTCGATTTTAAAACATTCTACCCAGGCCTATTTTCGCACCTGCGATCCAAATCTTCGCACCTGCGCTCCTGAAGGTACGCCCAGACTCCCGCACCTGCGGCTCCTCAGCTCCAGCCAAAACTCGCACCTGCGCCCCATTGTCCGCATATGCGCCTTCGCAGGTGTGGAAATTACATCGCACCTGTGCTCCCAACCAAGCCACCAAAATTTCGCACCTTCGGCGCCAAAGTCGCACCTGCGGCCAAATCCTCGCAGGTGCGGTCACACCAGATGACAGCAATCTCAGCACTTCTTCAAACTCCAAACTTGATCCGTTAACCACCCGGAATCCACCCGAAGCCCTCGGGACCCTTTCGAATTACACCAACCTATTCCAAACATAATGTGGACTTGCTCGAGGGCTCAATTCACATCAAACAACATCGAAACCACGGATCGCACTAAAATTCAAACTTTAAGAACTTGAAATTTCAAACTTCCACATCCGATGTCGAAACCTATCAAATCATGTCTGATTGACCCCAAATTTTGCGCACAAGTCATATTCGACATTACGGACCTGCTCCAACTTTTGGAATCGCATTCTGACCTCGATATCAAAATTTCCACTTCCGGTCAGATTTCTCAAAAACCTTCAAATTTCTATCTTTAGCCAAATGACTTCAAAATGACCTACGGACATCCGAATTTACTTCCGATCGCGCTCCCAACTCCAGAATCACCATACGGAGCTATTCCCAGGCTCGGAATCTCCAACGGATATCAACATCACTGAAATGCGCTTCTAGCCAAACTTAGGAAATTCTTCTAAAATGCTATCTTCCATAATATGCGCCGAAATGCACCCCGGTTATCCAAAGCCCGATCCAGACATACGCCCAAACCCAAAATCATCATACGAACCTGATGGAACCTTCAAATCCTGATTCGGAGGTCGCTTACTCAAAATTCCAATATTAGTCAATTTCTCCAACTTAAAGCTTTTGAAATGAGAATTTTCTTTCCAATTTGACTCCGAACTTCCCGAAATTCAATTTCGACCGTGCCCACGAGTCATAATACCTAAAATGGATCTGCTCGTGACTTCAAACCGTTGAACGACGTGCTAGAGCTCAAAACGACCGGTTGGGTCGTTACACGGACCAAACCACCGCACCTGCGGTTCCGCAGGTGCGGATACCACGTCGCAGGTGTAGTCTCAGTGCAGTTGATCCATTTCTGCAGGTGCAGTCTACTACTTCGCAGGTGCAATGTTGCACCAGCGATCAAACATCCGCAGGTGCGGAATCACTGGTTGGTATACCCCTTTTCCCACTCTTTTTTGCTCAACTTCACTTCAATTCAATGCAAATCACTTCATGGCATCATTTTCCTGAAAATTGAACAATACACACTATCAACGACCTCATATTATCATTTAAAGGATGCAAAGTCTACTGAAAAGAGACTAAAATGAGTGGTAAAATCACCACTCATCAACACCCCCAACTTAACGCTTTTGCTTGTCCTCAAGCAACTCAAATCTAACAATTCAATG
Organism: Nicotiana knightiana; assembly: GCA_005239525.1. Lineage (NCBI taxonomy): Eukaryota > Viridiplantae > Streptophyta > Magnoliopsida > Solanales > Solanaceae > Nicotiana > Nicotiana knightiana. The sequence continues at coordinate 43,326 of ML425215.1, forward strand.
GGGTTTTACCGTTTAAAGCACAAGTTGTATTGCTATCATTTACAAATCACATTCTCCAATTAAGCATTATACTTATAGATTTGATTGGTACCAATAATTAGGCTCAAGTATGTGCATCTTACCCGAATAACTCCGTCATCTAAAAACAACTTCAAGAAGTGCAAGGGAATTTCAAAATAATCAAGTGACAGAATAAGCCTCAAGAAGTGACTCAAAAGCATTAGTCCATTACATATGCTCAACTCACTCATTTCCGAATATATCAATTTCACCAATCCATCCTAATTTATGTGCCCTCAAAAGAAAGAAATTCCCAAAATCACCATATTTACAATAACAACACAAGGGACAAATTCACAAAGACACTCACTCTCACAAAGAATTTCAAGTGTTACAACACATCATACCATAAGCTTTCCCTTATTTTAATTTGTCTCCTATTCAAGAACATTCGGTTGGAGATCCCACAAGGACTTTTTAAGCTTGTAATGAAGGTTTAGGGAAGGGTCAGATAAACATTTGGGATACAAGTGACTACACCCTCCTTGAACACTACTCACATTTTTCTTTCTTGTTGCACTTTGTTTCTTTTCAAACCACATAGCCCTCATTGGCACCTATTTACCAACGTAGAACCACCTTAAATACCTCTCTAATTTTCTTCAAGGCTCCATATTTATATACATACATATATCTCTTTCTTTTTTGCTTTTTATATATATATATATATATATTTCGTTTGGAGCTTGAATAATTTTATGTGACACTTTGAGGTATACGTTCCTACACTAAATGTATAACCTTACCAATTTTCAACTTGACACCACACCCCCCAACTTAATCTTTTAGCCTCATTCTCATTGTTTAAGGAGGGACGGAGTGGCCAAATAAAAGGTTAAAGGGTACAGTAGGGTAACTAGTGATAATATTATGCAACGGTAATCTTGAAAGGCAAAAGAGGTTTTTTAAAATAACACAAAGAATACCTAAGGTCATCTCTCCAACCAAACGTAATTATCATTAGCATTGAAAGACCAACCGGGCAAGTTCTAGATGATAGAAGTAAAGACAAGGATTATTTACACAAACTCTAACACACATGGCACATGAATAGTCAAGGTGGATCAATTTCACTTCCTAATAAGAGAATCTAGATCAATATCATGCAAACTAGTGGGCAAAGAGTCACTAAAAGAGCCAATAATTTATCACACAAATTATTCTTTACCCTGCAACTTTTTTTTTTCTTTTCAAATTAAAAACCAACATTCGGAGAGGTATTCTTAATTCACATTTCACATACAAGAGACTAATTTGGTTAGTACCAAATAATCCAAAAGTCTCCACCTAGCAAAACAAGACTAATTCCCTTAAGAAAGTTGTCATGTCATCTATCATCGGGAAAAGTCACCCGGTTCACTTCAAAAATATTCCTTGGGAAAGAACCGTAGCATAAAGAAAACCCAAGGAAATACTACCATAGAGGTAAAAATAAAAGAACAAAACTACTAAAGAGAATACTAAAATAAAAGCAACTAATACTAAAGAAGCAAAAATAATATAAACTAAAAGCTACTAAATAAAATAAGTACAGAAAGAAAAATAAAAATATACTAATCACACCAAGCTCAGCAAGAGCACATGACATAACAAAATAAGTCCGGCAAGGGCACACAATATCCATACAATAAAGAATCCCGGCAAGGGCGCATCCACAAAGTCATAGTATAAATACAATATGCTCTTAAAGCCACCCCCAACTAAAAATATTGCAGTGCCCCCACTGCACAATATCAAAAGTAAAGAAAAGTAGTTTGAGGGTCTCCCTGATGTCTGCATCAGACTAGCAGACTGTAGGAGAAAAGGCTAATCAGTGTTGCTGAGAACTCTCGCCATCAGCATCCTCCTCCTCATCATCATCATATGTCACGAGCGAGTACTCCTCGCTATCCTCAACATCCTCGACCGGTATCCGCCTGCTCGGTTGTCCCCACTTAAAGATTGCTTTGATCCCTCTCCACATTTTGATCATGAATTTGCCTTTATTTTTGTTTTTGTCTTTTTCTTTGTCAAAGGCTGACTTGAGGTCTACATGCGCCTTGGCCAAGCTGGTATAGGCGGTGTGGAGCTGGGTAATTGATGATGCCATCTTACCTTGCACATCTAGGTAGGTCCGCATCTCAGCTTTGGAGCAATAGTCAGGCGGAGGCTGGGAGTGTGAGGGCCCACTAGGGAGCTGTGAAACTAACTTCCGAATGGATGCAAACTGGGATTTCCTCTCCCCAAAAAGTCCCTCAGCTGGAGCAGTCTGTGAGGAGGATCCGGATCTGGTAGCAGTGGTGGTGACCTTCCTCTTTTTGCTTTTCACTGCACTACCCTCGCCCGTAAGTCTTAACGGGTGGAAGAGTTTGTCGGCGGGCAACCAATGATTAGTTCTACGCTCTTCAACCTCTGCCCGCCTGCACAATTCTGTGATCAAATAAGGGAACATTAACCCTGCGCTATTGTCAAGCAAATACTGATGCAGCTCCCTCACAATATAGTAGCCCACATTCACCGGGATGCCTTCACTGGGATGCCATCAAGAAGACAAGCAATGATCAGGGCTCTAGTATATGACACGTCTGAGACATTCCCATAGGGTGACACCCTGTTGCGGAGGGTATAGAGCCATATCTTAGCCTCGCTGTGAAGTCGATCGACCTCAATCCCTTTCTTTTGTTGGCCCACTTTGCTCTGTCACTTTCAGGATATAGTTTAGACACAAGACATGCTGTATTGTTGCCGTTGTCTTTCTCTTGTAGTGGCTCGAGTGGATGGTTAGGAATTCCGAGGGCATCATTAATCTCTTCCACCCCGAACTTCACCATTTTGCCTCTAATGATGAGTTGTGAGTCAGCGAAGTTTGTATGCTTGAGGTTTGCATAAAACTCGCGAACCCACTCCGTGTTCACCTTGCAAGGAGTTAGAATGAAGCATGACCATCTGGAGGATAGCAAACGGCCATAGAAATCCAGAAGCAACTCGGCCAATTTATCCTCAGCGCTCCCTTTCTCGAGCACTAATTTCTTGGTGAGAAGGTTGTCATAATACCGGCGATGACAGTCAGCAGACATGAAACGGTCATTGTCGAATTGTTCCTCAGCTTCATCCTCAATTTCATGGTTGTACGGGGCAATTGTGTTCATGTTCGGGTCCATTTTTAGCTCAAAGTACCTTCAAAAATCAAAAAGAAGTTAGTCAGGCAGTAGAATCTTGTTAAGAAAATTAGAACACTGCAATTAGGCCAAAGAACCAAGTTGAATGGGCCCGGGAAGGGTCAGTTGCAAAGCTACTGGAAATTGGCAATCTGCCTAGTTCCGCATCTGCGGAAGATTTACCGCAGGTGCGGTCCCGCATCTGCGGGATTTCAACTGCTTCTGTGGGTTTGCTCAGGCTGCCCAAATATCGCACTTGCGGAACAATCAACGCAGGTGTGGGACCACATCTACGGCAAGTTAATCGCTTCTGCGGAGTTTATCTGTTAAAGGTCGTACCGACCTAAAGCGTAAGAACCCAAGTCGCCAACTACACTAAAGGTCATACCGACCTAACGCGTAAGAGCCCAAGTCGCCAACTACACTAAAGTTCGTATCGACCTAACGCGTAAGAGCCCAAGTCGCCAGCTACAGGTCGTGCCGACCCAAGCCGCCTCAGGGGCCGATTTAAAATCTGAGGGCCGATGAGCTCAAGTCGAAACCCGACTCAGAGACTGAGCCCAAAATGGTTAAATAAAGTTCCTAAGGGACAAATGCGTAAGAGCCCAAGTCGCCAGCTACACCGAAGATCATACCAACCTAACACGTAAGAGCCCAAGTCGCCAGCTACAGGTCGTACCGACCCAAAGCACCTCAGGGCCGATCTAAAAACCTAAGGGTCAATGAGCTCGAGTCGAAACCCGACTCGGAGACTGAACCCTAAACGGTTAACTAAAGTGCCTCAAGGCCAAATGCGTAAGAGCCCGAGTCGCCAGCAACATCAAAGGTCGTACAGACTCAATGTGTGAGAGCATGGGCCAGCCTAAAAAACCTCAGGTCCAATTTATAACCCCAAGGTTTTCATTTCTAAGTCCCATTTATCGGACTAATCCTCAGCAGACATCAGAACCTGTTCCAAGAAACCAGAAAAGAAACAAGGAATAATGAAAGATCTTTCATATATGGTAGAGGATCACAAAGCATATTTACAAAGCTCAAAATCGGATCCCTTGCACAAGGAAAAAGAATAAATGAAAACCTAATCTACAGCTAGGGTGTGCCTTTAACGGCCCCCTCGGAGGTTATGCTTTCAGCAGCTCGGCCCTCGGCCCCCAGGTCTTCAACAACCTCTTCTCCCTCAGGGACTTCACCCTCATCTTCATCATATTTCGAGCCACTGCTCGAGTCATCTACGGAAGCAAGCAGTGCCTCCGATTCCTTTTCTAGGGTCTTCACCCTCTCGATCTCAGCAGACAAATCGAGGCCCCCTGCACGAATGTCCTCGAGAGCCTGCCTCCGAGACTTTAATCAGGCATGCTCCAGGACCCGGGCAAGTTTAAACTCGGCCTCCTCAGCTGCTTTCCTGGCCTGGGCGTTTGCAGCAACAGCATCGACCTTATACGAGGCTATGAGTGCATCAGCTTCAGCGTTAATTAAAGATAGCGTAGCAACCGATTCAGCATAAAGGTCCTTACATTTGCTACTTTAAGCCCTTGCATCCCGGAGGCAATGCTTAATCGAGGATAACTTCTCTTGGAGGACATCTCTCTCAGAGGTTATCTCGTTCACACACTACCCAAATCCAAGGATTTCAGCATCCCTGGTTCTGAACCCTTCCCGTATCAGGGCATCTTTCTCCTTAAGCTGCGAAGATCAGCCTGATAAGGGTTAAGTACAGATATCAATTACAAAAAAATGAAGCATTGAAGGCTATGATATCTCCTCTTCAAGATCGCTCCGTTTCCAAGATACCATTTCTAAACAAGCTCGGAGGTCCAGCACTTCTTCCTCCTTTTGGGCAAGAAGAGCCCTAAGCTCATCTGCCTCCGATAAAAATCTCCTGCACTCCCCCTCGTAATGGGTCATCTCGGACTGAAACTTGGTTGTGGTCTTATTGTAAAGCACTTTCTCCTGAAAGAAGAAGGGTCAAAGAAATGATAATCAAAGCTCGAAACAATCCACGAAGAAATTACCTGTTTGCAAAGACTTTCAGCTTCCTCAAAAATAAGCAAGCGATTAAGTTCGGGATTCTTCTCGGCCATAGTGAAGAGCCCCTCATCTACGCCCTTCCCTCCGAGGGGCGCCCCCGCATCGAAAGATTCTATATTTGGGGCATCACGTATCTCCATCGAGCAAATCTTGAAATTGGCGGAGAGTCGCCTACATCACTAACCCCCGCTAGGTCAATCGGGGCCTTCAAATCGCAAATAGGCTCCCGTAACTCATCTACCAAGTGCCCTTCGGCCCGGAGAATATTTCGGCTAACCATCGGGTAAGAGATATCATCTGATCTACCCTCAAGAACCTCTTCGGTCCAAGGTAAGATGGCATTATCGACTTCTAAGCTAGAAGACCTCAGCTCAACAGTCAACGAATTGGCGAAGGCAGGAGTATTTATGCTTCCACTTCCCTCGGTCAATATCAGGAAATCTTTTTTGCCGTCTAAGGCCGCGAAGTCGGCCTTAGACCTTTGAACTATCACCCTCTTTGGCTATAAAGGCTCGGTCAGTGATGCCCTTTTTCTTTTCTTCTCTGCATGCGGTTTTGGGATATCTGCTCCCCCAGGCAATGCTTCTCTCATCAAAGAAGCCTCCCCTAGGCCTGCATAAACACAGAACACAAGAAGTTAGAACATATTCAGGGGGTGTCTCTTTTAAACAGAACTCATGTATTGCAAAAGGAAAGGCCCCACCATGATTTTTAGCTTCCTATCGACCCCTGGCCAGGTCGTGCCACACACGCTCGGCATACGGGCAGATAGAATCAAGTTGGTGAACCTAGCCCGAGAGATCCTTAACCGCATCAGGATACAATGCAACATCTATATCATCAAAGGGAATTAGTTCAAGGGAGAATTGGCACAAAGGAAAAATAAAGTATTAACTTACGATTTGTATTCCATTCCTCGGGGAACGGCATACTTTCGAATGGAATCAAATTTCGAGGTCCTGACTCGAATAAAGCGGCTCATCCACCCCCTGTTCTTGCCTTCATCGGTGCAATCAAAGAAGACCCTCGAAGCCCGACGCTGAAGTTTAATCAGACCCCCTCGATAAAGTCGGGGACTGTACATTCTAATCAGGTAGTCAAGGGTGAAAGGCATCCCCTTGATCGTATTTGAAAAATGCCTAATCATTTAAACAGTGCGCCAAAACGATGGGTGAATCTGGCCGAGAACGACGGGATCTATCGACGGCGAAGACGGCCCTACCGGTCCTAGGGTAAATGGATAAGTGTATACACTGAGGAAGCCGATTTTATGGGTTGTTATATCTTCCTCCCGAGAGGGAATATCCACTTGCACCGCATCTCCGCAATGGTAGTCAGCCTTCACTTTCTCAGTGTTTGTTATTAGGCTAACATATAGGGATATGGGTTCACAACGCCCCGGCTTCGAGGAAGGGTTATCGACCTTAAAATCAGAGGTCGTTTCGCAGGGTCCGGGGATGCACTCGATGAGATTTGGGAACAATTGCCTTTTCCGTAGAGGAGCGTGAAGAAGAGGGGGATTTATCATCTTATTGAATAGTTTTGGAGGCCTTCGTCATTCCTGCTGAAAGATTTCGAAGAAAATGAGAGGGAGCTGATCAGAAAGGGGACATAAGAAAGAAGTAACGAGAGAACTTTTTAGAAAATGTTAGAAGAAGTAATGAAAGAAGAGAGGTAGGAGAAGAAGTATTTAAAGGGGCCAATCGCGAACGTTGAGGGAAGCCAAAAGGCAGCCAACCGCCGTAATAAAATCGAATCTTTTCAAGAATTGTGCATATATGGCTTCTGAGCACCTCTCACATCGATTGCTTACGTGGCATGACTGACAAGATAATGAAAGCGTTAAAAAGTTGGTGAATTCAAATCGTCTCTTGTCTTTTCATTCCAAGAAACGCGGGGACTATCTGTATACGGTAAAATCGGGGAAGCCCGATTTTAAGGCTCCTACAGCATTACGAGCCTCGACCTCGACTGTATCGAAATGGAATCCGAAGTTTGACCTCGAGGTGCACTCCTCGAGGAAGCATTTCGGGGGGTCGTGTACCTCGAGGCGCGCAAAATTCGAAGATCATCATGAAAAGGCGAGAAACTCCCAAAAGGCACGTGATTAAAGCTGACAAAGTACACAAAATAGTACAAGCTCGTACCGTGGCATTAAATGGTTGTACCATCCATCTCTCTTTGTATTAATTACACATGTACTATGTTGAGATTCCCCATCATATATAGAGGGGACCCTTGTCACTTTGTAAGGGACATGATATTCAATACAAGAACAAGAACATCCTCTGCTCTCTAACTAAAAGCATTCTCTACAATTGTTTCATAGATTTATCGGCTTTCATTTATTGCGTTCATTAGTTGTTCTTCATTTATTACTCAATATTAATCACAAATATGCCATTTACGAGGCCTTCAATACTATTGTATCATTCTCGGCAGCCCCTTGTCAAGCTCTTAAGCTCGACCTCAAGGCCCATTCTGACCGACCTCGAGACCAGTCTTTCCGCCACTCGGTTTGCATAATCTCGTTACTCTACGCTCTTATTTCATTTTCTCACTTCTCACCTACCATCTATTGCCTGAACAACTGGTATTAAAATAGATCACGTATTTTTAGAACCACATAATCAAATATAATTGTAATTACCATTTTTAAGGTAAACAGATATATTCAAATTTGTAGTGTTGGAGGACTAAAAACATAGCAGCTGAAATTGTAGAAATTTTGTAGGACTTTTCTAAGAAATTTTGTTGCTAAGGTGCCACACCTCCATCTGATTGTAGTATTGAAAAATTTTATCGATGGAGTAGTGTGTAACTAACATATTAATTTTTCACCTAATGAAAATTGACTAAGAGTCATATTTTCAATAAGTGGCTTGTTTCCACGTGTGGATGGGTGTGGGAAGGTTTAATCTTTATCCATTTATTAGGTAATTAGGTAATGTCCCATTATTCGGTAATTAACAAATTACCCGCATAATTAAGAATTATTTCAAATTACTTAAAATTCTACTTATTTTTAATACACTTTATACATCTCTACTATTATTTTTATTAAAACATCCATGCAAAAATACATATATTTTCTCAACTTATAATTTTCCTAATCTCATATAAAGAGTAAAAATTCTTGTACGCTTAATTCTTAAAATGGTAAAAGAAATAACCTTCTTTTCTTGTGAGAAAATAATTTCTATCTTTGTCACACCTCCTCTTTTTATACGCCCCAAAAGGGGTATGGGAGTTCTTCCAATTAAAGTGACATTATTCGAAATGGGATTATTTTATTTATTAGAGTCGCCACTTGGAATAGTTTATTTGGTGTTCCAAGTCACCGGTTTATCTTAAACCCAAATCGAGGAAATTTTGACTCTGTTTAAATTGTCTGCGAACCAGAAATCCGGGTAAGGAATTCTGTTAACCCGGGAGAAGGTGTTAGGCACTCCCGAATTCCGTGGTTCTAGCACGGTCGCTTAATGATTAAACTTGGCTTAAATTGTTTAATTACTCACTTTTAGGATATATTTGTATTTTTAACCTTTCTTATTATTCGATTATTTAAATAATTAACTCAATACGAGTCACGCGTACGCATACTCGTTTAGTTCGACGTGTCAAGAATCATGTCACGCGTATGATGCAAG
>ML425217.1:9939-78703 GCA_005239525.1 Nicotiana knightiana
ATAGCTGGGCGTTTGGGGCTTAACGCCTGGGGTCCCTGGTCCGGTAAATTCTGAGTTTTGAAGGTTTTAAGTGTTTCCCGGTTTGAATAGAAGTCTCCTACACGTTTAGGGTTTGTCCCAAACATATAAATAGACCCAAAAACACAACTTTAAGGGGAGGATGCCATTTTTGGAGAGAATATACACACAAGATCATTGAGGAAGTAAAGGATTATCAGTTTTCTTCATCTTAATCTAGTATTTTCCATTTATGCAAAACTTATGCAATTGTTTGATTCTAGTATGAGTGGCTAAACACCCATTGTTACGGGGTTGTGTTTTAGCCATGAATATTGTTATTCGACATTAACTTAACCTTGATTATAGTTCGCTCCATATATGGTTGTTTCTTCAATTCTGCGTTAAATTGCTTAATTGTTTGGCCATCAATTAGGTTCTATATACTATCTATGTTATGCTTGGGAAAGCCGTATATATATTAGAGAAGAACTGAAGAGAGCGCCATCTTAACCCTTTAGGGGAGCGGATTCGTTGTTAGGATAGGAATATACCTAGTCACCGTGCTTAATTAAATATCGTAATTCTTAGTGCGTTCTAATGGATTAATTTGATAGGAATATAGGCATTAATCTATTTAGAATAAGCGAGTAGTACTTCGGGAGAAGGCTACGAGAGCAATTATCGATTAATTAGCAACCAGGAGTGAATTATATAAAAGGGAGAGTTAATTAGAATGCAATACGAGTGGTGAATTGATCACAACCCTGGAATATTTGTCTCTATTGAATACACAACAATAATCTCGTTACTTGATAATTAGTTCATATAATCTTAGAATAAAGTAGTTACATTCCTGGATTTTGTTTTGGCTCGATTAAATAACAATTGGAGTGATTCAACAAGTAGTTTACGCAAGTCCCTGTGGGTTCGACATTCGATTTAACATTATATTACTTGCTACGACCACGTATACTTGCGTGTGCGATTTGGAACCAACACTCATGCCCTCAAACAATCGAGCGAAGTGCAAATTTCTCAAAACGATCGGCGGGTCGTTACATCCTTCCCCACTAAACATACGTTCTTCCTTGAACGTGCCAAGAGTTGTTCTCAAAATCATCAAACCACCGCATAACCTTACCCCGCATATATCCGGGTGTGATCCCATGTCACCTTATCCGATATAGGTCCGATAACACATCATAAGTGAAATTTCTCAATTCAACCAAGTCCACAAGACTTAGAATCCACACTCATCTGAAATTCCTTGTAAGATCTAAATCCTGCAACCTACACACTGTATAAGCCGAAACAAACTGTATCAAGTCATAACCATAATCCAAGACACAATCGCATGATATACCTCGTAACTCAAATACTCATAGCAATAATCTCCTATCACAATAACTGCTCCAAACAACCCAATGCCAGTAATAAACCTCATATCTAACAAAATCTCACTCTGAATCCTTCGTACACTGCCGACAATGAAAGAATACGCGGAAACTCATAACCATTCATCAAATCAACAAGCCGTGGAGCTCCCTCTCCTTCAACAAGAACTATAGCCAAATTTCTAACTCGACTTCCGATATTATCCTTCCAAATATACTGCAATCAAATACAATAGCATCCATCCTAGATCTGACGACTTCATCTTAATTAATACCAACTAACCTACTGACAGGCAACACCAATACTACTCGGAGCCACAAATCGTGCAATCCATGCACCAATAAGCAACAAACCAAATGTATTCAATCACGAAAATGACTCAGTCAAGAGAACCGTCCTGCAAACTCAAAGGGTACCACCACTACAAAAGGCTAAGAGCACATCACACACCGTAGAACCATCAACCTACTCTAACACAAAGGTTCATACCTCAACATAACTCTGCTGCAATCTAGACGCTGGTCCATATCATATACCTCGAGTCACCCTGCTCAAAAGCAATAACCACGAGAAATCCGACATCCAGCACCCAAAGTGCTTTACCATAACCACGTAGAATCAGACGATACAATGCCACACAAAACCCGAAAGAACATAACTAATACGCCCTCAATCATGCAATAGCTAATTACTCATTGGTGACCTTGCACTTGCAAATCTCAATACTACACACCACACCACACCCATTATGCCATCATATGAAAGATACAAAAATCTCAAAACTAAACTCCGAGTCGCAAGCAACTACATACTCTGTTAGCCAAGAACTTTCCATTTGATCCCATCCTGGAGGAAGAATCACAATACGCAACATGCCCCACACACCAGTAGGAAATATACATCCCGAACCATGGTAGTAACCATTGAAAACTCTTCGAAACTCATTTGCACATAATCAAGACATTAGAACTAAATCTCTCTATCTTAACCAAGCCACGCAGGCTGCCGAAACCCAAAAGCATTGCCACGAAGCACCTGTAAAAACCCACCACATCATAAGCACTCAACGAACCGATTATATCCATCACTGTGCTGATCCAATCTACTAACAAGTTGTCCTAATTCTCTGAGTTCCTTCTGAATTATCTTCAAATTGATTATTCTCCTTGCCATGATACCAAAATCCTCAACCAAAAATCACCACGCGAGACCCTAGCATAAAACCACACCGCCCTAAGGCTCATAAGCCGTTGAATGTTCTCTTAAGCAACCCAAAAGTGACACAAACCAAATACTTACTCTAAAGAGACTTCCTGTGAGTCTAAAGCCATTACCTTCACTTCTTTGATACTGATATGTAGAATCCTTAATGATGTAGAAATGCCACAAGTCTTGAAACCATTCAATGTGAATCTCAGTTTCTAGCCAAATGCACATCCTGAAGATTCCCAATTATCACATATATAACCATTCTCAAGATTCATTTACTCTGCTCAAACCTCAATTAGACCGACCAAACAGACCAAACGACATGTGCTTCACTAGCACACCAACACTCAAGGGAGTAACCCACACCCTTAAGCAACCGAGCAATCTCCTACTCCACGCACACTACATCCTACACAACTAACCACTCAATTATTCCATGATTCCCATATACCCATAGAGTGTAATACAACTCGCATCCAGAAATTTCCTTACTCGATTCATTCCCAAATTCCACCGCTGCAAGTCATGACTGATTCACCAGCTTACCCTAAACCGAACCACTACATCACATAATCATGCAATCAGCTCGTTGACAGCAAACTCCCCCACTTGGCTCAAAGCCAGTAATTCACAATGCCCATACTCTATTACTGCCATATTACCGCAGTGGAATTCAACTAAATCCTTCCTGATCTCCTACAACACAAACTATTTAATAATTCAAATCATCCGCAAATCTCACAATAACCATTGTAATAGTCAGGCCAACTTCCACAAGCGATCTAAACTCAAATTGCAATATATATCACTCACTGGTAAAAGAGAACTCGCTATAAAATAACATAAGGATCACACAACCTCAAGACACCCCGCAGGAGATAACCCCGCATGCTTAGGTTCAAATTGATATTTCTCCATGCTCCTCCATTTCATAACTATTATGCAATCACTTTATACCCTGATTCTGAACGCATAACACAACATGAAGATCTATTTCACTCCACAACTAAACTACATGAGAGGTCCTTCAATACATCCATAACTCGAAGCCATACGCCAAATCCTTACAGAAGTCAAACACCCAATAATCCTTGCTACATTTCCAGCAAACTCTTCTTGTCACATTCAAATAATCTGAACACATCTCACCATCACATCATTCTCACCACATAGTCATCTAGTCACAAATTCTACCAATAAGGGCACAAACAGACATAAGTCCCAAATGCACGTGCTCACACAATCAAAATCCCAGTACTCAAGCCACAGACAAAATCCGGCCTCAAGTCCTCCGGACTGGCCCATCATCAACATGCCAAAATCACATCTCGCACCTCAACCACGAAAATCAAAAATCGTCGATGCACAACAGATACAGAGCGCTAATGTGTGCATACGAATGCGTGGGAGGAATTCAAGGATTTCCGCTTCAAGCTGAATCAATGCGGCACGATAAGGAAAGAAAGATGGGAAATATATCCTAAATGTCATGTAGCCTCTCGAAGATAGGTATGGACGTCATCATACCGATCCGCAAGACTCTATTAGACACTTGTTGATGACTTGTAGAACCTATGAACCTAGAGCTCTGATACCAAACTTTCACGACCCAAAATCCCCTAGTTATGATGGCACCCAACCCAACCCGCTAGGTTAGCCAACTATTACTTATCCAATTTCAATTATATTAACCAGACAATTAAATGAAATTAATTTGCGGAATTTTTATACAATTCCCAAGGGATGGTAGTACAAATCATGAGCTTCTACGAATAGAGTTTACAAAGCGAAGATGAAATAAATGCACAGTCTATTGGAAAAGTACATAACATAGATTTATAGTCTAAGACTACCCCGAACAAGGAGGCAGCTGATGTGTCGTAGAATTTTGGCACATTTAATACCAATTACTTAGATTTTAGCTCATTTTTAATGCATTTGTTCGTTAATTCTTATGGAGTTTTGATGTTTTGCAGTACATTAGGATTGAGGACCCAAAAACACAGAAACGAAGTAAAAAATCAACAAAAAATCATTTGCATATCGAAGGACCTTCCATTAGAAATATATCATATTAACACCGATAGCATTACATTTCATTGAAGGGGACACAACCTTGGTTTAGTTAATAAAATTAATTACAATCTTACAAAATTATACTTGTTTTTATTTCACTCAATTACAACACTCTTTTTAGCTAACGGAGTAGAATCACGATTTAAGTTAAGTTTCACACTATAATCTTTTCACGCCTATTCCCTGTGGGATTCGACCCCAACCTAGTTGGATTATTATATTTGAAATCAACCGCTTTACACTATTTATTAAAGTGTAATTTGAGCGTATCAAATTTTAGCGCCGTTGCCGGGGAATACGGTATTGAAATTACTAACTAGTGTGCACTTTACTTTACATCTTTTTCTATTCCATCACACTTTGCTTGCTTTGCTTGGTGTGCTAGGTAAGCATGGTCGATTATGAGGAGGAGGAAAATCTCTTTGCGGATATTGAGGAATACATTGATGATACCAACACCATTGTCCCTCCGCGGTTTGATGCTGCTACATTCAAAGTAGAGCATGGGTTAATCCTAATGCTCAAGGCAACAAGATTATTCAGGAACTCTACAGATGATGATCCAACGCAACACCTTAGGAACTTCTTGGGTGCGTGCGCAATGCATAAACCGAACAATGTGACAGACGATGCCCTGAGACTGCGGATGTTCAAATATTCATTAACTGGAGAGGCGAGAAAATGGATTCAAAATCTACCTCCTCATTATATACACTTTTGGACCGAACTTTTCCGTTCTTTCTTAGCCAAGTAGTTCCCACAGAGCAAGAAAACCGAGCTCAGAGATAAAATCTTCTTCTTCAAACAACTACCAGGAGAACACTTACATGAGGCATGGGACCGTTTCAAGTTATACTTAGTGAGGTCAGCGAATCATGGTTTTCCGGATACTATTTTGCTGGAGAAATTTTACATGGGTTTGGATCCACTGAACCAGTCCATAGCTAAAAATGCAGCAGACGAATCTTTCATGGACGAAACATTCCCCAGGATTACACAGATTCTAGACAAAATGGCCAAACACAATCAAGCGTGGCACTCTGGAGATGCCACTGGTAGGATTTCATATGGTACTCCCTCTCTAACCAACATGATTAAAAAAACCAAGAGAGAGGCCAATTGATTGTCGGGCTTGCCACATTGATGTGCTAACCAAGATGTTCACGGAAAGTCAGACAAAGAAGGTAAATATTGTGGAAGACATGTAACCCATGGGGAATCAAGAGTTCGACGAAGCAAACTATGTTCATAATTCTCAAGGTGGTTATCACCAACAAAATCAATGAAGGCCGAACCCTCAAGGGCAAGGCTATCAAAGTTGGCACAATGATCAAGGTGGGTCAAGTCAAGTCAATTGGAGCAACAACAACAACAATTATGCCAACCAGAGTTCCAACCCCTATGTTCCACCAAAGGGGCGATATTCTATCTCATCGCATTACAAGTAGGGTTCTTCAAGTGAATCCAAGTTGGAAAGAATGATTGAAAAGATCTTGCAAAACCAAGAAAGAGGCGACACTACAATGAAAAACATGTCCGAACTTGTGGGATCACATACCGCTTCTATACTAAAGCTTGAAATGCAAATGCGAGACTTGTCAAGAGAACAAAATCCAAAGCTCAAAGGTACACTCCCAAACGACACAATTGCGAACCCTAAAGGTAATGGGAGCGGTCCATCTTCTCATTGTATGGCTATCACCACGAGAAGTGGGAAAGTACTTCAAGGAGAAAGGGAACAAGTGGTTGAAGTTGATGACATTGAGCAAGACGTCGAGGCACGAGTTGAAGTACCGATTGTTGTTGAAGTTGAAAAGCTCCCCCAAGAGGTGAAAGTCCAAAAAGCTCGCCATGAGGAGGTAAAGGAAAAGGTGAAGGAGGCCCCAGAAGCTCCAACACCCATTCCTCGACCAAGTCCTCCATTCCCTCAAAGTCTTGTTAGAAGGGTGGATGATAGCAAGTTCGAGAAGTTTTATGACATTCTAAAGAAATTTTCGGTGAACATTCAATTCTTGGAAGCCTTACAAGAGATGCAAGGATTTGATAAATACTTAAAGGACTTGATAACTAAGAAGAGATCCACCAAAAATGAAGTGGTGAGTATGACTCACCGGGTTAGTTCTATTATTGCAACAATAACCGTCGAGAAGAAAGAAGACCCGGGAGCATTCACCATCCCATGTACTATTGGCTTGCGAGATTTTACAAGGGAACTTTGTGACAATGGGGCTAACTTTAACTTGATGCCTCTTGCTATCTACAAGCAAGCAGGATTGGGCTTGCTAAGACCTACAAGTATGAGATTGCAAATGGCCGATTGTTCAATCAAGAGACCCGTGGGAATTGTTGATGATGTCCTAGTGAAAGTGGGAAAGTTCCTCCTCCCGGCCAACTTTGTGATCCTTGAATGTGCCGTTGACAAAGAAATTCCTATCATATTGGGGAGGCCATTCCTTGCTACTGGAAGAGCACTGATGGACTCGGAACGAAATGAAATCAAGTTTTGAGTTAATGATGAAGAGGTCACTTTCCAAGCAGGTAAGGGTATGAAGTTTCCACATGCATATGAAAGATTCTCTGTCATTGATGTTATTGATGAGGTGGAGGATGCAAGTGACATGAAGATGGAAGAAGAGTGCCTTGGTGAGGCCTTGGCGGCAATATTGGTAAATTTTGATGGTGAGGACATGGAAGGGTATGTGGAAGCTGTAAATGTATTAGAAGGACGCGGGTCATACACTTATGCACCGAAGAAGCTCTCTCTTAACTTAGAGAATAGAGAAACTCCTCCCGCAAAGCCTTCCATCATTGAGCCGCCAAAACTCGAGCTCAAGCTACTTCCACCACATTTGAGGTATAAATTTCTTGGCTCCAATGATACTTTACCCGTAATTATTTCTTCTTTGTTGGATGATGTGCAAGTAGGTAAATTATTTAAAGTCCTGAGGGAACACCGGCAAGACATTGGGTGGACAATAGGGGACATCCGAGGAGATTGAACCCATCAATGCAAGAAGTGGTAAAAAAAGGAGATTATCAAGTGGTTGGATGCCGGGGGTAGTCTACCCCATCGCAGATAGTTCTTGGGTGAGCCCGGTGCAATGTGTGCCGAAGAAGAGAGGCATGACCGTGATCCACAATGAGAAGAACAAGCTCATCCCAACAAGGACTGTAACCGGGTGGAGAGTGTGTATGGATTACCGGAAGCTTAATAGTGCCACATGCAAAGACCATTTCCCTATGCCTTTTATTGATCAAATGCTTGATCGGCTAGCGGGAAGGTCATTTTATTGCTTCTTGGATGGGTATTCCGGCTACAACCAAATCAACATTGTATTGGAGGATGAAGAGAAAACAACTTTCACATGCCCATATGGGACCTTTGCTTTTAGCTGGATGCCGTTTGGGCTATGCAACGCGCCGACTACCTTCCAACGATGCATGATGCCTATATTCTCGGACATGGTGGAGGATTTATTAGAAGTTTTCATGGATGACTTCTCGGTAGTGGGTGAATCCTTTGAGCATTGTCTTGACAACCTTAGACAAGTGCTCAAAAGGTGTGAGGAAACAAACCTTGTGCTAAATTGGGAGAAGTGCTCCTTCATGGTGGATGAGGGCATTGTCTTGGGCCACAAAATTTCGAAACATGGCATAGAGGTTGACCAAGCCAAAATTGAAATCATCTCCAAACTTCCTCCACCAACTTCGGTGAAAGGTGTTCGAAGTTTTTTGGGGCACGCCGGCTTCTATAGGCGTTTTATCAAGGACTTCTCAAAAATTGCAAACCCCATGTGCAAGCTCCTTGAAAAAGATGTCAAGTTTGTGTTTGATGAGAAGTGCCTTAAAGCATTTGAAGAATTGAAAGAGAAGCTCACCACAACACCTATTATTGTCACACCGGATTGGTCCCTTCCATTTGAACTCATGTGTGATGCCAGTGGTGTAGCTATTGGAGCAGTGCTTGGTCAAAGGCATACCAAATTTCTCCATCCTATCTACTACGCAAGCAAGATGCTCAATGGTGCTCAAATGAATTATACTGTGACTGAGCAAGAATTTCTTGCCATTGTCTATGTTTTTGAGAAATTTCGAGCCTATTTGCTGGGGTCCAAGGTGGTAGTCTACACTGATCATGTTGCTCTTCCCTATCTTATGGTGAAGAAGGATTCCAATCCAAGATTAATTTGATGGGTCCTTTTATTGCAAGAATTCAACTTTGAGGTCAAGGATCGCAAAGGAACAAAAAATCAAGTTGCGGATCACCTATCTAGGCTTGAAGAAGAAGGAAGACCAAAAGAGAACTTTGATATCAATGATGCTTTTCCAGATGAGCACATATTGGCATTGCCTTATTCATCAGCTCCTTGGTATGCCTATATTGCTAACTATTTGGTTAGCGACCTTATCCTCGATGGATTGGAGACTTATCAAAAGAAAAAGTTCTTGCGTGAATGTAGGCAATACTATTGGGAGGAGCCCTTCTTATTTCGCATTTGTGCCGACAACATCATTCGGCAGTGTTTTCCAAAAGATGAGGTTATGCCAATTCTCAAGGCATGCCATGACTCGCCGGTTGGCGGTCATCATGGAGGAAATGGAAAGGCAGCAAAGGTACTTGAGTGTGGATATTATTGGCCATCGATCTACCATGACGCGAATCAAATGGTCAAGGCTTGTGATCAATGTCAAAGGCAAGGGTCAATTTATAAAAGGCATGAGACGACTATGAATTTTGTGATGGAGGTTGAAATCTTCGACATGTGGGGGATCTACTTTATGGGTCCTTTTGTGAGCTGTTATGGCATGAAGTATATCCTAGTGGCATTGGACTATGTGTCCAAGTGGGCCGAGGCAATCACCTTGCCAAACAATGAGGCGAGGAGTGTGACCGCAATTTTTAGGAAAAACATATTCACACGATTTGGCACTCCTAGAGCCATCCTTAGCGATGGTGGATCTCATTTCTGCAACAAGGCTTTCACCGGGCTACTAAAGAAATATGGCGTAAAGCACAAGGTGGCCACACCTTATTATCCTCAGTCGAGTGGCCAAGTTGAAGTCTCCAACATGGAGATTAAGAACATTCTAGCCAAAACTGTCAATGCAAATAGGGCCGACTGGTCAAGAAAGCTAGATGATGCGTTGTGGTCATATCGCACATCGTTTAAGACTCCTATTAGCACTCACCGTACCGGTTAGTCTTTGGTAAGTCATGTCATTTACCCGTGGCGCTGGAACACAAGGCCATGTGAGATTTGAAAAAGTTGAACCTTGACTGGGCCGAGGCTGCTAATTTGAGATTGACACAACTCAACGAAATGGAAGAATTCCGCTTCCATGCCTATGAGAGTGCAACTATGTACGAGGAAAGAATGAAGTTTGTTCATGGCAAGAAGATCTTGAAGCGGGAGTTCAAATCGGGTGACTTGGTCTTGCTTTTCAATTCAAGACTCAAGTTATTTCCGGGCAAACTCAAATCTAAGTGGTCTGGCCCGTTCAAAGTGGTGAATGTGTCCCCATTTGGAGCTGTTGAATTAGAGTCGGAGGATGGACTTCGAACTTTCAAAGTGAATGGCCAACCGGTTAAGCATTGTTTGGGAATAACTAGAGACAAGCACTTGGTGGAGAAATTTGCTCTCAAAGATGGTCTATCCCCCACCACTGAGTAAGCCCAAAAAAGGGCCAACTTCGTCGTGCCGTGACGTTAAATCAAGCGCTTCATGGGAGGCAACCCATGTGTGGTAACATTTTTTGTTTCTTATTTTTATTTATTTATGTAGCTTAGATTGAGCAAGTTGAAGTGTTTGTTAGAGTGCAGGTAGTCCCAGATACCATAAATCAGGGCGAAAATACTAAAGAAGTTGAAAAAAAATCACTCAGGGGAGTTTGCGGCAGCTATGCGGTCGCATAATGACTATACAGACCGCATAGTCATCGCAAATATGGACAGAAATTTGAGACACTTGGCTTTTAAAAATGTGGTGAGGATGTGAATTATGCGGTCCGCATATCACTTATGCGACCGCAAAGTGCACCACATTCTGAAGGTAATGTAACCAACTTCAAGACCACCGCATAACACTTATGCGTCGCATAGTGTGTTATGCGGTCACTTTTCCATCCCAAAAATGCCAGGTAAAAATCCCTATCTCTCTCACACCGTCATTTTCATTCACTTACCTAATCGCACAAATTAAACACAAAACTAAAAAAAAGGGAGAAAGACAAAATCGGAACTTGAACAAGAACAAGGATTGATCAAGGAACGAAACTCAGTGTGCTCACAATTCAAAGATCGTTTTCAACTGATTGTTCTACATCTGGCATGTGCTTTCTTCTCCCTTCCTTTTCTGTTACTTTATTTTCTTTCCTTTTGTTTATAATTTCGACCCCTGAGTTATTGTTGTAATTCAAAGTGTCTGGGTAGGGGTCTGTGATGGTTAATCGAGGGTTGATTCGTGTATAAGGGTGTAAAGCTTGTTAGGAGTAGGTTTAATTGATGAGGAAGATGACTTTTGTGGCCCGCATAAATGGTTTGCGGTCCTCAAAGTCACCGCAAAGTTAACCCTAGGTGACCAGGTGAAATAAAAAAATGCGGAGGCTTTTGCGACCGCAAACGTGTTATGCGGACCGCAAAGCCACCGCAAACACGAACAATTGAAGGGGTTATTCAGGGGGCAGTTTGCGGCATGTTTGCGATTGCATAACCTGTTTTGCGATCGCATAATTCTTGGGCTAAATAGGTATACAATTATGCGACAGGTATGCAGTCCACATAATGGTTATTCGATCGCATAACCTATCGCATAATTGGTTCTCTTATAAGGTAATGCAATTATGCAACGGGTTTGCGGTCCGCGTAGTGGTTATGCGACCGCATAACCCATCACATAATATGTTTTCTGCTGCCAATTGTTGTCTTATGCTTTCTATGTTATTCCCATCACTTACACACTGTTTCTTTGCAGAAATGGCACCAAGAAAGGCTATTGCAAAGAGATCCCCATCCACTCGTGGACAGAAAAGGGCCACTGTGGGCCAACATGCACAACAGGCAAAACGTCCACGACTGAACACCACCCGCACTACTACTGAGCACTCCTTCCAGTCTGATGAGGAGGGGGCACAAATAGATACCGTGCCTTCAGTCGACTTACAGGCTGAGGAACGAAGGAAAAAGGGGGAGGATCTGCAACTCCGGTTTGGAGTCACAGGCTCCATGAGTATGTACAAAGAGGGGCTTGCAAAGCGAAAAATCCTCGAAGAATAACAACTGAGCTTGAACAGGTGTTGATACCCAATTTTTCCTCAAACTATCTTAAATTTTGCATATGTGCCTTCAAAATCACTTTTTATAACAACTGATATTTTTCCATAATTTTTCATATTTTTATTAATTTCTTTTCCAATTTATTCAGTATTTTAAATTCAATAACTATTCATAAATTATATTATAAATAATTTTTTAAAATATTTCCCAGCTCAATACATCATTTTAATCCTATTAGAATTTAATTATTTTACAGATTAGCCAATTTGGCATTATTTGGCTATAATTACAATAATTTTGCAATTATAGCCTAATTGCACATTTTATACCATTTTGATTCAATAGTTAGTTGTTTTATATTTTAAATATTAGCTAATTACCTTAATTTCACCTATTTAGCCTTAATTTCATTTATTATAAATTACTAACTATTTTTATAAATTATTTATCTATTTTTATAGGTATTTAATAATTAGCCCCTTCCTATTTAAAATCTAGCCTAAATCAAATCTGACCCCAACCCAATTGAGACCAGCCCAATACCCAATCTAATAATCCAATAACCCAGGCCCAATGCCTTAGTTACCCGACCCAATCCCCCTTTTTATCTGAGCCGTTAATTAATTCAAATCAACGGCCCAGATCTCTACCTATCATATTTAACCTAAAGACCACCCTTCCCCCTTTCTCATTTTCCCCCTCATTCTTCCGCCGTTACATCTTTCAACTCTCTCATCTCTCTCATCTCTCTCAACTCTCCCTGCTAACCTAATCTCTCACCTGCCGTTGCTTTGCCAGTAACCATGGTGGTCTCACCACCACTCCCAGCCTATAGCTCTCCTTCTACGCCGGATATCACCACCTTGAGGCCCTCAGAGGATCCAGAAGGCGGTTCACTCACCTCATGGGTTATCATGCCATTTCTGGCCATCTCTGACCATCTGAGTATGATCTATGACCTTTGGGTTAAAGCCAGTAACATTTTAAGGCTTTCTTATCTTTTCTGGGTTCTCTTTGAAACCCTAGTTCTTTAAATCTTCCGATTCTTTTAGATCTGTAACAGATCTATACCTATCATGAGTTCTTTCCATGTTTTCTTTAAAGATTCTTCAGGTTCCTAAATGATTTTTCAGTTTTCGAACTAGGGTTTTCAAAATCCCTTTCAAAACTATTCTTTTTCTGGTTTCTCAGCATTATTTTATGATTCTACCGGGTTTAAACATTATGTGAGTTTTCCCCATCTTGTCTGATTCATTTTTGTTAAACCCCCAAAGTTCTCGGTTTCAATCTGTGGTCCCGAGTTTGTTTGCGATAGTATGTTTACCTGTTCTATTATGTTTACTCTGTTCTCATGAATACTTCGTGATTTTGTGATTTTACCCCATGTTTGCCTATTAGGGTTTCTGGATTCGATTACTTTTGCCTATATCATGTCTATGTTGTGATTCGTACTGTGTTCTATACGAATCCCTAACTTCTATATGATTTTACCTTACTAGTCTTCCTATGGTTCTGATTGTTGTCTATTATATGTTTATTGCACTTATTCTCATAATGTTGTGACAAATCAGTGCTATCTTTTCTATTTGTGAATCCCTGAATCTCTATGATTGATACTTCACTGATTTTGCATAATGTTCTCTACTGATTTTTGAGTATTTCCTTAATTAAGACGTGCTAATTTCCTGTTTCTCTTTGTTTGTATCATGCTTATCCCGCTAATGTGTGATATTCTCCTTGATTGATATTGATTTCCTGTAATTAGAACCTCACTCGAGGGTTCCCTTACTGATTTCCAAAATATAAATTATTTCTTACCTTATTTCCATAAATGATTTTGCTGCCAAATTAATTCACATATATTTTCCTTAAAATAGAATTCTGAACTTGGCCTTACTTACATGTGATATACCTATACCATACTTATACTACTTTCTTATTGTGTTAAAATCAGCTTTACATAATTCCTTTCCTTATTTGTCACTGCTTATTACCGTTTGAGTATGACTCCTTAATCAAAGGAAGTCTTTTACCAATTTGATTCTAATTGATTGTTTACTCCCATAATTACTGCTGAAACTGTTATTTTACCTTATTCTTCTGCCTGTCTTAAACTATAAATACCTCTACTCTCTCCTTAACAAAGACACGAACAAAAACATTGTTCAACTCTCTCTTTTACACACATACACACTCTCTACTGTTCTCCTTCTGATCACCTGCTATTATCAGTCAGCTGCAAGCCAAGACTGATTATTCTACTCGCCTATTCTTTACTTTATGTTTGTCATCGCCTAACCGGTATGTCCTCAATTTAGTTTAAAGCTTCAAAACAATATGTTTCTTTTGGTATTTCAATTCATCTTATTTCTGAAATGCTTTTACTTATGATTTTGTTTCTCAACTTGCAATTAGTATGTAAACTTCACTGCTTTAGTTCTTAATACTTCTCTCTATAGCCTCAGCATGTTTACCACCCCCTTTGCATATTCTAACATGATTCTGCTCCCTCTCTGTCTTCTTTGATTCCTAGGACACCACAATATGCACTATATGTTACTTAGTCTTATGTAATCTTGAACACATGTTGTACCAGAACCTTTTCTCTGAACCTGTATGTGACCCTGCTTATTGTATGTTCTCCCTATATGCTTCATACTTGTCCCTTACCCCCTCAGTCCCTGCTTGTGAGTGTTAAGCTGATTTGGTTCTAGTTTCTTGCTCTATGTGTACTGTTCTGAACCTGAGACTCTGATTGTCTTACCCTATTCCCTTTCAAACTCTTTTTTTCACTAAAAGCAAAATCTTCTGTTCTCCAAAACTTATTTCAAACTACTCATTTTCAAACTTTTTTCCAACTCAACTCTTTCAAAACTATGTCAAGCACTCTCACATATACTCTTAGTCATTAGGTTCTGCCCCTCTCGTGTGAGCATTGCCTTGGGACCCTTGAGCTCCCTTTTGAACTTTGACACACAAGAGCTGGCCTTTCCACACTGCACTTACTCTATCTTGGCTATGAAATCTGGGTGTGAGCACTGCCCGAGATCCTTTGAGATCCTTAGGGAACTCTGACACACCTGGATTATGTGAAAGGCTGTGAACTAATGGAATTTGAGGCATTCTGGGGATTTTGGGCCTATCAGTAGGCTCCCTATAACATAACTTCTTCTTTTTCTTATTTCAATTATGTAAATTATGCAAATGGCCTGTAATAACTACTTGCAAACAACTTTGGGGATGGATAGTGGAAAGGGAATGGGTGACTATGTATGCTTTAGTTATTAAAAGGGTAGAAAACATGTTATTAGGTTTATATTCCTACTTGAGCAATAGATACCATGCATAGGACTCATTTCATGCATTAGAGATCATGTTCCCTAGGACTTATACTTACTTTTTTCAGCATGTCCATCTCACTATCATATCACTTAGAGAATCCTGCGTTAAAATGTGTTAATAATAAGTACTTTGCAATCATGCTCTATGTTGCCATGTACACTTAGAGATCCTGTTTAGGGTAAACAACACTAACATAAACTGCCACTCTTGCATCTTCTGAAATCATGCTTAATGCTGTAATTATTGTGCATTTAGAAATCCTGCTTAGGATTTTGTATATGAATCATTCTGCATCCCTATCTGTGCATTAGATATCATGTTTTAGGACTCATCCTCCACCTAATTACCAATGCATGAAAAAGGACCTAAAACCATTTTACCATGTCTCTAAACAACTAGTGATAATTTTGCATTTGACGCAACACGTAAGTACAACATGTTTAGGCAAAACAACTCAAACAATTCCTTTAATAATCTGGGTAATTACTGAGCATTGTCCTACGCTTAGGCAAGCATTAGGTAATTAAAGTTGGTAAAACTGGAAATATGTCTATTTATGTATGCTGCTTAATTATCAATAGGATAAAATCAGTAAGCAAAACTGATTAAGACTTCCTCTCTGAGTTATGCAATAAATCTGTCTTTGTTATTATCATTTAGGTACCATGTTTTAGGATCTGAATCGAAAGACCTTAACTGTGTATGAGTCGTGCTGCCTATTTGCATTACTTGTGGAGGTGTACTTGTGCCCTTTCTCTGCTTTTCTGTGTTTCTCCCTAATTACAGTCCTACATGTTCTTATCCGTCGCCTTAGTATTTTTCCTCCAAACCTGAGGTTCTGCCTAGAACATCCCTTATAGGATAGAAGTCCTAAATTCCTCCGGGACTAATAGGAAGGGATGGGTAACATCATGCAATAGAGGTTGAGACCAACACTCAATTTAGTTACTTTCACGGGTTGGGAAAGGGTAGAATATGGATATGATGACCGGTGCGCTAATACCACGTGTAGCCCCTCTTTGAGGAGTGATTACCGGGTATTGTACTGATGTGATCCATATTGTTATAAACCTAGGATACCCTTTATATGCTTAGATTGTAATCCTTTCAAAATCTAACATTCTTTACTATTTTTTCAAACATCTGCATGCTTAAGACTTAAATCCCCTCTTATTTGAGCCTTTATTTGTTTGTTTGCTAAGATGTACAAATTGACAAAAGTTGTTTTGGCCGCGAACCACACTTATGGATCCTGAGGGGTGTCTAACACCTTCCCCTTAGGATAATTTCAAGCCCTTACCCTATCTCTAGTTAGCAACGTAGTTGTAAATGAACCCCTTTGGTGTCCTAACGCACCTTTAAAAATTGTTAGGTGGCGACTCTCAAAAACACAAACCCCTTTCCGAAAAGGAAAGAATTGTCCCCGAATCGAATGTCATAAACCTGATCTCCGCGAGGAAAGAGGGGACATGACAACGGGCTGAAGGAACACTATCCTCACATTAAAGAGAACATCAAGAAGAGGAAGTGGGAATTCTTCACTGAGATCCCTGATGAGTATAATGAGATGATTGTGCGGGAATTCTATGCTTCATATGGGGCATCGAGGAACGCTGAGCAAAGGAGAAACAAGGTCTTTAGTGAATCAGTTCTGGTTCGAGGAAAACAAATATTATGTGATAAGGGTACCATCAATGACTTGTACTTCGAGGATTGGAGTTCCCGCACAGCCGAATATGAAGCCAAAGTAGCCAATAAACACAATGAGCGTGTCGGGATAGCTTCTGTGATAGCAAAGGGGGCCCCAGCTTGGATTGACCTAACTATAAGATCTACAAAGAGGATCTCACACAGGAAAGTCGCTACTGGCTCAGCTTTGTCACATCCCGTCTGATACCGTCCAGAAATGAAACAGATATCAACATTAAGAAAGCACTCCTGATTGCGTGCATAATGACTGGTATAAAATTCGATGTGGGAGAGATCATTTTTCGGGAGTTGGGAGTCAGAGCGAACCAGAAACACACGTCACTTCCATTCCCTTTCTTGATAACAGCTCTTTGTAATGTTGTGAATATGCCTCCAATGCCAAAGCATGACAAGCCGGAGAAAGCTCTCAAAGATATTGACATTATGCGCATCAGTGACGCAGTGCCAAAGGACACTGCAACCCCAACAGAGATTCAGGTCCCCCTCTCAGTAGACTCAGATATTCTAGAGGCCCAATTACCTGCCTCTCCTCAGGCCCCAGCTGCATCTACAACTGCATCCACAGCTACTCCACAGACCACTTCACAGGCCACCACTACACAGCCCCAGGTCCTACTACCAGCTCTTTCTAAGCTGGGTCTACTAGCTCAGCACACCAATGCTAAGGTGGACCGGCTGATGAAGGAGATCCTCAACATCATTCGATAGGCATTGCTTCCCGTCCAATCCTCAGTGACTTCTATTTAACAGCAACATAAATCCTATAAGGATCGCCTAGAGCAATTTGAGGTGTGTCTGGAGAAAATCGAACGGGGTGAGGTTGGAGGTATGCCTCAGCTCCGTAAAGATGTTGATGCACTTAAGAGTGAGCTGCAGAAGATGCAAAACCTGGAGTTCGACTTATCATCTGCCAAAGGAAGGGGAGCGGGGAGCTGGCACATCCATTCCTAGACTGGACTTTGACTTCACCACATTGATGACATCTCCCGAGCCACAGACTGTTGGGACCTCACATGCTCAAGCTCCTCCGACACCCATTGACATTCCCTCAGAGGCAGAGTCCGGACATACTGAGGAGTCTGAAGAAGGGGATACATATGATGAAGAGACAGATGAAAATGCACTGTCAGAGGAAGAAGAGGGTCCTTAAGACAAGGGTAAGGAAGTTGCTGTTGCTACAGCTACACGGGAGAAAGAAGAAGAAGATGTGCAAAAAGCAATTGCACATTCGCTAGCCGACATGGTCTCCAAGGCCCATCCATCGACCACTCAGCCATTATCAGGCGAGGCTAGCAACCCTCAGGCCCCCCTCCATCATAAGGGTAGTTGGAGACTCCTACTCCATCCGTGGAGGTCACCCCTCAGGCTGAGATCCCACCAGCCACAACTTCAGCATCACCGGGTGACCCCACGGCAGTTCAGCATGCTTCAGACTCTCATAACACTTAGTGCGCCCCAGGAAGCCCCTCAACTCTGTTTTTACATTTATTATGAATTGAAGATAATGCATGCTCTTCTGTTGGGGGTGGGATTGGTATTTTTGTGTGCATAGTTGTATATATATATATATATATATATATATATATAAACAATAGCTGTATGCATAACTCCTTTACTAGTTAGTAATGAATTCCCCTTGGTTTTTCTTTGTCGGGTTCTTTTCCAAGGGTGTAATAGTATAACCATGGAAGTTGACCTATTTGGTGTGATTGTATATTTTCAAGCATGTACGGAAAATTTTGTAAATGAATTGTACCCTTCCGTTGTTGATATATATATATATATAAATTTTATGGTTAGTCATTTTTGTGAACTTGAGACTCTCTCTTTGACTCTATGTTTACTCAAAATCTTACCCATCATACGATGAAAGCTGTGAGTTGCCTTGCGTTCACCTGAGGGCTAAAACTATCTTGAATCAAACAGTTCATGTGCCATGTGTGTTAGTGTTTGTGTAAATAATTCTTATGTTTACTTCTATCATCTAGAACTTGCCCGGTTGGTCTTTCAATGCTAATGATAATTACCTTTGGTTGGAGGGATGACCTTAGGCATTCTTTGTGTTATTTGAGAAACCCCTTTAGCCTTCAAGCTGGCCATTGCATAGATATTATCACTAGTTACCCTATTTGAGCCTTTAACCTTTCCTTTGGCCACCTCATTACAAACCTTTCCCCTTTTGTAAAATAATTTCCTCTTTTGAACCCGTCCCTCCTTGAAAATTGAGAATGAGGCTAAAAGCCTAAGTTGGGGATGTGGTGTCAAGTTGGAAATTAGTAGGGTTGTATATTGAGTGTAGGATCATAGACCTCAAAGTGTTCATATGAAATTATTCAAGCTTTAATATAAAAAAAAAAAGGGGGTGCAAAAAGAGAATTAGAGATATAATATGGAGATATATGTATGTATATAAATGTGGAGTCTTCAAGAAATTAGGGAGGTATTCAAGGTGGTTCTATTGTGGTAACTAGAAGGCTATGAGGTTTGAAAAGAAACAAAGTGCAAAAAGAAAGACAAATGTGAGTAGTGTTCAAGGAGGGTGTAGTCACTTGTATCCTAAATGCTTATCCTACCCTTCCTTAAACCTACATTACAAGCTTAAAAAGTCCTTATGGGATCTCCAACCGAATGTTATTGAATAGCTGACGAATTAAAATAAGGGCAAGCTTATGGTATGATATGTTGTAACACTTGAAATTCCTTGTGAGAGTGAGTATCTTTGTAAATTTGTCCTTTGTGTTGTCATTGTAAATATGGTGGTTTTGGGACTTTCTTTCTTGTGAGGGCACATGAACTGCAAGGTTTAACAGAAGTTAGGTTCTTGAAGTAGACTGCAAGTGCACTTAGCTGAGAGTAACATTTTGTCAATTTGGTCGAGGCTCAAAGTTTACAAGTTGATTAGCTGCTTTGTTGAATAATAATGGTTGTCCAGGAAGGGTCAATAAATGAAGTTACGTGCTTGTAAACTGACAGTCAAAACCATCTACGATCACTACTGTTTCATGTTGTCAGTAAGAGTCTAGGATAAGATAATGTTTGTTCTAGTTTCTTGAGGACAAGCAAGAGTTTAAGTTGGGGGTGTTGATGTGCCGTAGAATTTCGGTTCATATAATACCAATTACTTAGATTTTAGCTCGTTTTTAATGCATTTGTTCGTTAATTCTTATGGAGTTTTGATGTTTTGAAGTACATGAGGCTTGAGGACCCAAAAACACGGAAAAGAAGTAAAAAATCCACAAAAGAGCAGAAAGAAAGCAAGAATGCGGCCGCATAATTCGAATGCGAACCGCATAACTCACATGCGGACCGCATAATGCTAGAGGCAACCCCAGATTGAAGAAGTTAAATTAGCCAAATCAAAAGAAGATTATGCGGTCCATTATGCGACCACATAACACGTTTTCGGGCCGCATAACAGACTGCAAAATTCCAGTAGAAACAGCTCCTCAAAGTTTTGCGATGGAAAATGCAGTCGTATATCAAATTATGCGAACCGCATAACTACTCTGCAATGGATGCTTGGAACTGGGACCTGAAGATCTGTGATGTAATGGAAGAATATGCAGATCGGATACCTGTTTTGTGACAGATATGCGGTCGCATACGCTGTCTGCAGGGGAAATCTTGTCCAAAATTGGCTCCGACTTTTAGCCCACTATAAATAGATTTATTAGGGTTTTTGTGGGTCATCTTGTCTGAAAAAGAGGCTACAATACAAGGCATTGAATATTCTATCTTTTGGAAGCTTTAGAAGGAAGAATCTTGCACTTTTGTAAGCATTATGACATTGAATATTATTATGTTTTTGTATTTTAGCATGAGTGACTAGTTTTAAATACTAAGGTTTTGGACTCCAAATGGGTGTAATGTTAATGGGTGTTTACCATTGAATATATATATATATATAATGGTTGGTTGATATTTATTCATTTCTCACTCTTCATTTATTGTTGGTGGTTGCAAACATTAAAAATACCATTTTACTCTTTCTTTACTTGGAAAAGTCGGTTAGGGTTTGGTAGAAGTGAATATCAAAAACTCAAGGCGTTACACCTTGTTTAATAGAATCACTTAGGAATAAGTGAGTTTTATTTGGCATAGATTGATTATCCTTAATTGCAACTCTTTTATATTTGTAAAAATCATAAAGAGGAGATACTACCCAACTATTAGAAAATATTGGGTAGTCATTTAGAAATCATTTGCATATCAAAGGACCTTCCATTAGAAATATATCATATTAACACTGATAGAATTGCATTACATTGAAGGGGACACAACCTTGGTTTAGTTAATCAAATTAATTACAATCTTACAAAATTATACTTGTTTTTACTTCACTCAATTACAACACTCTTTTTAGCTAACGGAATAGAATCACGATTTAAGTTAAGTTTCACACTATTCAAGTAATCTTTTCATGCCTATTCCCTGTGGGATTCGACCCCAACCTAGTTGGGTTATTATATTTGACATCGACCGCTTTGCACTATTTATTAAAGTGTAATTTGAGCGTATCAGCATCTACAACAGGGACGCTGATTCATCTTCAAGTCTCGCAACCATCGAGCACCGCAACAACATCAACCGATATCTGCACGCAATGTGCAGGAATGTAGTATCAGTACAACCGACCCCATGTACTGAGTAAGTAACAAACTTAAACTTAAGTTGAAAGCAGTGACGAGCTAACACTAGGTCAGGTCCAGTACTAGTATTCTACAACAGTTTGCAACAACCTAATACAAATAATAAAGGAATATCTAAGAAGTAAAATGCTCAACTCACTCACAGTTCCAGAAAATAGGCATGTTTTTCAAATATCTTAGTGAGAACACAAATCTTTTGCCGAAATGCCGAAATACAAGCAAGTTTGAAAACGTCGATTTTTCCCAAAAATCTTTTCAGCAATAAGTAAGATGTTTCATTTCCTTTACAAATAACAAGTATAAAATACCTCTCTAAGCCCACATGTCAATGTTTATAATAAGTCATGGATGACGTGATACTATATAACATGAGGAAAAATGCATCTCTATGCCTGTATGCCATGCGTGCATGCAGATGCTTGTATGTCATGCATACATGCAATTTCCTGTATGTCATGCGTTCATGCAAATTCCATGTATCTCGATCAATATTCTTACAATCAGGCCCTAGGCCTTACTTAGTCATCAATCTCTCCAGTATCACTCACGGGCTCACAGTGTCATGAAACTAGCCCGACAACAAGAATATGATGTATCAATAAATAATATTTGAGACTGAGATATGAAATGAATGAATGAACATGACTGAGTACAAAATATCAGTGAAGTCCGTGAAATGACAGCAAGAAATGGCCACTATGGGTCTCAACCGTATCGGCATAAGGCCTAAACATGATATATGGCATGATTGACATCTCAATTACATTATCACATGGTAAAAACAAAGATATCGACATAATAAGGCCACTATACTAGGCCATGGGAACCATAGGGTCCCATTTCACAGGGTGCACGCCCACGAGTCCGTCACCTAGCATGTGTGTCACCTCAATACCAATCACATAGCACCTAATTCAGGATTTCATACTGTCACGACCCCAAAATCCCCTGGCCGTGATGGCGCCTATCGTGATACTAGGCTAGCCAATTCACTACTTATAGCATAAAGAAACCTTTCGTTCAAATCATTACTAATCCGATATTTCATAAAAAAAATTCCGTTTAAAACATTTCGAAACAAGCAAGGATATACGAAACATTAAATACAACCCAAAATCCCGGAGTCACTAGTCATGAGCAACTAAACTAAAGATACAAGTCTGGGAAACATAAATGCTAACAAAAGTAGGAAAGAGAAAGGCAAGGATGCGTACGTCGCGCAGCTACCTCGCGAATCTTCGAAACACCCTGACAGGGAAGATCCAACTCTCACTCTGATCCCCTGGCACCTGACTCTGCACACAAGGTGCAGGGAGTAATGACAGTACGTCAACTTAGTAAGTAATAAATGTAAATAAGGTCTGAGCAGTAAGAAACATTTAAGTACATGTCATAAATTCACAGTAAGTACAACTCTTTTTTTCCAACAGTATATATGTCAAATCGTCACGCTTAAAAGCCGATTTCAGTAAAAATCATTTGAAAATATTTTTCCAACAGTTTCAACAAAAATTCCATAAGTTTAGAGTAAAAGTGATAAAAATCATAAATAGCGTCTCAGTCAAAAACAAGTATCATAAACCGCTCCTCGGGCATAACATCACTAAGAATCAGGCCCTCAGGCATACCTCATAATCACTCATAATCAGCCCCTCGGGCAACCTCACGGCCACTCATGCCTCCCAATCACTCGTCACTCGACACTCAAACTCACACTCAGTAGGTACCTTTTCTCACTGGGGGTGTACAGACTTCGGAGGGGCTCCTACAGCCCAAGCGCTATAACAAGCCATCTCGTGGCATAATCAATCAGGCCCGCGGCCTCTCATATATCATAATACTGTACAATGTGCTGCGGCACGCAACTCGATCCCATGATACCCTCACAACACAGGCCCTCGGCCTCACTCAGTAAGAAACCTCTCAAGCTACTCGGGCTATCAGTAAAACAGGGTGCTCAGCCCCAAAATATCATTTTATGCAACAAAACGAAGTAAATAAGACTGAGTTATAAAATCAGTAAAACATGGCATGACTGAGTGTAAATCTTAAAACATAACAGTGAGGAATCAATAGTAAAAAGCCCTTAAGGGTCCAAACAACTTGGCACGAGGCTCAAATATGGCATTCAGCCCCAAACATAGTAATACTTTCTAAAACACAAAATATCATATAGTTTTTTAGTCGAATACGCAACTTAATAGTAGCTACGGGACGGAACAAGTCACAATCCCCAACGGTGCACGCCACACACTCGTCATCTAGCATGTGCGCCACTCCAAAATAGTGAAACGGTATGAAATCTGGGATTTCATACCCTCAGGACAAGATTTACAATCATTACTTACCTCAATTCGAATGAGAATCTACTCCGCGATGCCCTTGTCGCTCGACTCGGCCTCAAATCGCCCCGAATCTATTCAAAATCAGATTCATACCATCAATATATGCTAAGGGAATAAGACCCACGCGAAAATAACAGAATTACATCAAAAATCCCGAAATTGGCCAAACCTGACCCCCGGGCCCACATCTTGGAATCCGATAAAAATCATAAAACCAGAATTCTTATACTCTCACGAGTCTATACATACAAAATACATCAAAATCCGACGACAAATGACCCCTCAAATCCTCAAATTAAACTCTCCAATTTCAAGCCCTAATCCCCCAATTTTAACCCTTAAATCCTACAAAGTTCATGCTCAATAGTTAAATACCACCGTAGAATCAAGTTTAGATCCAAGTAACTTACCTCCACGAAAATCCCCTTGAATCCCTCTTCAAATTGCTCCCAAAATCTCCAACCCGTATGAAAAATGATGAACAAATGGCTAAAATTCGCGAAGGCAAGAATTTATATGTTCTACCCAGGGGTTCCGCATCTGCAGTCCAAATACCGCATCTGCGACCAATCGTCTGTATCTACGGATTTCACTTAAAGCTCCCCTTCCGCACCTGCGATCAATCCACCGCACCTGCGGGCTCGCAGGTGCGACACCCCATCCACATCTGTGATAGACCCCAGGCCTGGCTAGCTCCGCACCTGCGACCACCCTTCCGCAGATGCAGAAAACCAGAAGCACACCAGCAGAATTTCTAATTTTCAAACTCTCAGACGGCCATCCGAAATCATCCCCAGCCCCTCGGGACCTCAACCAAATATACCAACACCTCACATAACATCAGTCGAACTTAGTCGAACCCTCGGAACACTCAAAACAATATCAAACGCCAAATTAACCCGAAATTCAAGCCTAAGAGTTTTTAAACTTCCGAAATTCGGAAATGATGCCAAAACCAACCAAACCACGTCCGAATGACCTGAAATTTTGCACACACATCACAAACGACACTACGAACCTATTCCAACTTCCGGAATTGCATTCCGATCCCCATAGCTAATTTTCCACTGTTGGCCGGAAATCGCCAAAAATCCAATTTCGCCAATTCAAGCCTAATTCTACCACGGACCTCCGAATAATATTCCGAACACACGCCTAAGTCCCAAATTACCTGACGAAGCTATCCAAACCCTAAAAGCCTAATTTCGAAATCATTTACCTATAAGTCAACTTTCGGTTGACTTTTCCAACAAATTAACTAACTTAAGAGACTAAGTGTCTCATTTCTCTCCACAACCACTCCGAACCCGAGCCAACCAACCTAATACAACATGAAAGAGATGAACCACACATAATGCAGCAGAAATGGGGGAAATGGGCTAAACTCTCGGAACAACCGGTCGGGTCGTTACACATACCCTCAACACTAAGTTTAGAAGAGTTACTTACCTTAACAACATAGAAATCCTACTATGGGATGCTCTCACCTCTCGACTCGGCCTCCAAAAGCTATGAATCTATTCACAACCAGTACAATACCCTCAATACACACAAATGGAATGAATTCCACAAGAAAAATTATCAAATTAGACCAAAATCCCGAAATCGGCTCAAACCCAATCCCCGGGCCCACCTATCGAAACCCGACAAAAATTACAAAACTAGAAATCTCATTCACTCACGAGTCTAACCATACCAAATTTATCAAAATCCCGCACCGTTTGGCCCCTCAAATCCTCACATCAAACTCTCCAAAATCCCAAGCTCTAACCCTTCAACTTCATCCCTAATTCCCACTAATTACATGATTAAATAACATAAAATCATCATAAACACGAGTATTAAGGCTCAAACAACTTACCTCACTGATATCCCTTGAATCCCTCTTCAAAATCATCCCAAAAGCTCCAACCCCGTCTTAAAAAATGGTGGAAAATGAGCAAAATTCGCGAAGGATTCAATTTATAGGTTCTGCCCAGCAAAGCCGCATCTGCAGTCAAAATACCCGCTTCTGCGACGCCGCACCTGCGAAAAACCATCGCAGGTGCGGATTCCACTTACTCCTCAAAATCTGCATCTGCGGCCACTATCTCGCAGGTGCGGTCTCGCAGGTGCGCTCTAATACTCGCATATGCGCATCCGTACTTGGGCTTCCGCTTTCCGCATCTGCCAGCCTCCTCCCGCGCCTGCGATCTCGCACCTGCGGCTCCCCATCCACAGGTGCGAAAAACACTAGAAGTTCCAAAAACCAGCAGAAACAGCAGCTCCCAACACCAAAATTAACCCGTTAACCACCCAAGGCCCTCGGGGCCTCAACCAACAATACTAGTAAGTCACATAACAACATACAAACTTAGTCGATCCTTCGGAACACTCAAAACAACACCAAAACACCAAATTAACCTTAGATTCAAGCATAAGAACTTCTAAACTTTTGAATTCCGCAAATGATGCTGAAACCTACTAAACCTCGTCCGAATGACCTCAAATTTTGCACACATGTCACAATTGACACTACTAAACTATTTCAACTTCAGGAATTTCATTCCGACCCAATGTCTAATTTTCCACTGCCGACCAAAATCGCCAAATTTTTAACTTTCGCCAATTCAAGCCTAATTCTACCACGGACCTCCAAATCACAATCCAGACGCGCTCCTAAGTCCAAAATCACCCAACGGAGCTAATGAAACTATTAGAAATCCAATCGGAGATCAAGTTCTAAAAAGTCAAACTTGGTCAAACCTTTCAAATTTAAGGCTTGTAGCTGAGAATCACTCTTCCAAATCAATTTCGAATAACCTGAAAACCAAAACCAACGATTTATATAAGTCATAATACATCATTCGGAGCTACTCTACCCTCAAACAACTGAGCGAAGTGCAAATTGCTCAAAACGACCGGTCGGGTTGTTACACTGAAAAAGCCAAGATCTTTTCGTTATAAATTATTGTGCTTTTTGTATCTTTTATTTACGTTGCATCATCTTGTAAACCTAAGTCCCTTATACTCATCAATAAATTATGCCCACACTAAGTAATTTTGATCATGCTTTCTCATCTGTTTGATTCTAGGTGGATTCACAAGAATCCGAGAAGATTATAGCTCCATGGCATCATATTTGTGCATTAAATTTTTGATAAATTATTCTGTGACAAGAGTATTAATTTGAGCCTTGTTTCTTGAGAGTAATTTTTACCCCAACCAAGTAGTTGGGATGCGTCACGCCTCATTTACGAGACACTTAGGTGTATTTGTTCGTGATCATGATATGTGTCATTGGCGGTATACTCATGGACGGACATCGAAGAAGGTAAGCCACAAGAAGCTATTACTGTAAGGATTTAGAGCATCATTTTCTTGATTTATTTTTCATGCTTGATGCACGTCCAGTAACTAGTGCGTGTTTTGTTGCCTCCTATTTAAGTTTGATGTTTTATAATTCTAGTAGGATGAATCTTTTGTTTCATAATATTTGTAATTTTGATTATTATGCTCGTTGCATTAGTGGAAATTGAGACTGTCATCAGATGCTTTAAATGAGAATTACTTAATTAGAAGTTTTGTATTAATATTCTGGAGTAGCTTGAAAATCTTACTTTCTCATGCTCCAATAAAAATAAATGATACTTGTTTATTTGCTTATTTTCTTATTTTGGGAAGGGAGATGGCTTCAATTTTGGATTCCGGATTCATACGGTTTATAAAAAAATTATTTGTTCTATGTTCAAATCTTACCATAGTAGGAAAATTGAGAGTATGTTCACATTGCTAGTCTTTTTTTCCTTTTGGCTTGTTTCAGGGTGTCCTAGCTGAAGTTTTCAGTTAGTTTTATTTGATTACTTGCGATTAAAATCTAGTATTTAGTCCTTCTACTGTGATGTATTTTCATATATCCTGTATTTTGCTAAGCAGGCACTTCAATAGAACTTTTAATATTATAAGTTTATCTTGTAAGGTATTGTCATCACTCTGTTGACGAAGTAAAAAAGGAATAATCGTGAAAGTGAATACAAATTCAGAATTTGCATAAAAGTCTTAGTTTTGGAAGTGCTTGTGTCTTAGTAAAAAGAAGTTAAATTCGTCTTTCAAGTCCCTTTGTGGAGTTTGCAGCTAGTTTGATTAAAAAAGATATTGAAGACTTATTATTATTAGTGTAATTTTTGTTTTTAATTTGCAATTTGTTATAATGATATCAAATATTTTGTTCATTTTTGTCATAGACCTCCTGGAGGCAATTTGATAAAAAAGGCTACGTAGTTCAAATACAGGCCATATACGAGTAAAGTGTTACACAAATCAAAGGCTAGCTTTATCTAAATTAAAAAGGTTTTGTTGAGGTTTTATGCTCTATATTTTCAATAGTACTCCATTTATATTCCAGGCTAGAGGTGATTTACCCTAACTATCACCATAGTACTCCTTTACAAATTTCACTGGGCACTGCAACATGATTAGCTCCTGCTCTTGTGTTTGATAATTTGTTGATGCATATCTCTTTCCCTTTTCTGATTTCTTACTTATTAAACTGTTTTGACATGTTTTTGCCAACAAAGTATGTTCAAGCCTCAACTAGAGGTATTATTGACAAAGAGTAAAGGTAATAAAAGCATGAGAGGTGAATAATGAGGATTTGCTTGGTATATTGCTGGAATCAAATTTTAAGGAAATTGAATTGTGTGGCTTGTATGGACTCTAATGTAGTTAATCAGGCATCAGGATTGAAAAGCACAGACCAGAGAACAGGTGTTTCAAGTCAGAAACTAGATTTTGATGGATTGAATTGTCTAAAAATTGTAAGTGTTCTAGTTAGTCGATTCAATTTCTCAGCCATGGATTTGCCTGTTATTGTTGTTATGCAGTGCTTAACTTAGAAATGAAATAGATGTTTCTTCTAATGTTTGATACTAGAGTGGATATAGTCATGTCGCAAGTCAACTCTATAGCCATGAACAGGGGCAGATTATATTATCTGTGGGTGCCTCCGCGCCATTGCTTTAGCTAAACTCTAAAATAATTTTTAAGAAAAGGTATAGTTATACTAATTTAAATGAGTAATGGTGCAGTGGTACTAAGCAACCACATGCTTAAAACTCTAGATCCTCTTATGAACATGAAAGACAACTCACCTCGTCAAGAAAGGGGATGAAAAGTAGTTTGCTCGTACTAACCAATGTGACTGTAAAGGATGATTTAGATCCCCCTGAACAACTCTGACAACATTGGCAAAGAAAAGATGATTTGGAAATTTCTGATTCCCCAATGCACTTTGCGAGTTCAATCATTACTTATTGTTCACATGTTGTTTTAGATACTTTAGTGTTTGCATCCTTCTTGTATTAATAGCTTATCCTTTGTTACTACACTTACATAATCTTGTTCTTCTAGCAGATCGCCCGAATATCAATTCTTGAAGACAGTGCAGAGCAAAAAGTTGAAATACAAGAAATCTTTTATTTTGTTCGGGTGGTTTAATGGCGTCTTATGTACATTGGATGCACTTTTTCTCTTTTTTGGAGTATATAAAATATTTTCATACAATTTGGACAGTTTATGTTTCTTCGGTTCTTGTAGTAACGATGATGTTTTATAGTAATATTGATTATTTAATATATTTTTGATTGTGTAGTGTGTATGAAAGCATATGAAATAATTATAAAATATTCAATAAAATAAAGTTTTATAATTACATTTATTAAAACTTCTCATTAGCAAAGGGAAATTTGGGCGTGAAAAGCACCTGTAAGGACCGAATATGTTGCTCCCATAAAGATTTTTAATGACCGGAATAACTATTTAGCGAAGGGAAAATCTGTCGCTAAAAACGACATGCTGCGATCGGAATTTATGTTGTCGCTAAATAACCTTTAACGACCGACTTACAGTCTGGTCGTTAACTTTTAACGTCAATACTTTTAACGACCGGCGATGACCGAATTTGCTCCGGTCGTTACTAGCTTATAACAATCGGATTTAAACTTCTAACGACCGGTTTTCCCCTCACTAAAGGCCCATTTTCTTGTAGCGGAAAAACAAACAATAGAATGGATAATGAATTAGACAAGAGGTGTCCCTTTTGGGGAAAGAAAACAAGGACTTATCTGGAGTACATGCGGATTTCAATGAACACGACATACCTCTTTGACTGGATGCCTGATCTGTGTAGACTGTCCAACTCTCATCATAACTTTCGACTCAAAATTGAGAAACCTTGTAGGACTCTGTCGATGCCGATGGCTGTGAGGATTCTCTTTTCGATCAGTGACACCCTTTGTGGGTTTTCACCAGCTGAACTCTCTCATTTGTCTTCTCACCATCTCCTTATAGTGTTCTTTGCGAGTTTTCACTAACAAGACCCTCTCATTTCAATTTCCATGCTTACCATGGCCTTACGGTGCTCGTGAAGGTTTTCACCATCAAGACTCTCTAATTTCATTTCTCTCATTGTGGTCGTCTCAGATCCACGTAGTTGTATCCTCCCATTCTTGAACATTCTCATTGATTGATCGGAAGGACTTTGACAGGGATTGGCTAAAAAGGATTTGGATTGAATTACAACTCTAGGACCTTTCGGACGAAACCATTGCGAATCATAATAGCTTCTGCCTCAGTTTCACGTTTTGGGGGAAATTTGGATTTTTATTTTGGTGTGACTGAACCCTAGAGAGAGGCTGCCTACGTATCCTTTCGAAATCAAGTCGAACGTAGTTCAAGCACCTTTGTTTTTTATTTTCTTTTGTTTTTCTTCTGTTTTATTTTCTTCTCTTTATTTTCTCCTTTCCTTTTTGCTCTTTTTTTTTTCATTTTTCATTTCATCTTCTTTTTGCCTTTTCTTCCCTTTTTTGTATTTTTATTTTTCTTCTCTTTTAATTTTTTCTATTTTTCATTTTTCATTCATTTTTTTTAATAATAACTTCCAGGTTCCAAAGAGGGTAATCAAAGAATGAGAGCCAGCTCAAAGGGTTTGCAAATGGTTGAATATTTGGATACTGAAAAAGAAAGCCTTCTTCATCCCAACCGAAGAACATTAATGTTAGATAGAGGATCCAACATAGTAGATTTTGACTGCGTTTTCATTGATAGTTGTTTCAGGGACATTTCTTTCGATGTGTCTCAAGTACAACACACTCTTTGGCAGTACTCTTGTTGCAATACATGGACCTTTCCAATCTAGAACCACATTTTCTTTAGTTGTTCCGAGTCTCTGTTTTATTTCCTTAAACTTATATTCATTGCATTCTGATTCTTGATTCATTATTTCGAATTCAGACAGCGTTTTAGGATCTGGGCATGAAGTCCGCAAGCATATCATGTTATTGAAATCTGCATTTAATAGAACTGAAAAGAGAATAAGAAAAGTGACAAGATTAAGAAAAGAGACATTCCAGGACAATGAAATATTAATTTCATTTGATTTTTTTTGATTGATTTTTTTTTTTGAATTTTAAAGATAGAAGGGTTTACAGCGAAAAGTAAGAAAATGTAAAATATCCAGATCACACCCTGAGATAATCCGGACGCAGAAAGGATAGCAAGACTAGTTACCGAGACTCCCATCTGATTGGGAACTTTCAGTCTTGGCGACTGTATTGTAGCTTTTCTTCTGTCTCGGCAGTGGATGCAATGGCCTTCAGTGCCAGATCAAATTCCTCATCTTCACAAAACATCGATCATTGGCGTGGTGTTGTGAGCAGGCAACAGATTGTTCGTCACATCAGGAGCCTCTTCGTCTCGAAGAACGATTCTTTCAGCTTCAATCAAGTCTTCAACTGTCATTTTGAGGGTCCAGTACTATGTCCCACTGCTCCAGAGAGGTATTCACATATAGAATCAGCTCGGTCGAAGGGGTCTTGAGGTTCAGCCAGTTCGGGGCCACTGGCTACAATAGATCTTAGCCTGATTAGATTTTGGAACTAGCTTGAATATGATTCACCAATAGGGTGAACTGATTCTTTCTGAAAGGCTCTCTTGGGCGAGGATTGTACTAGGGGACATTTGGTTAGGGATTATATGGAGCTTGGTAAGGATAGGCATTTTTGGGAAGTGGAGCTCGGTTTTGTGTATAATGTTGTGGCCGCGTGTAAGGTTGTGCGTTCATCACCGCATAGGGAGGCGGTTCCACGACATAAACAACATCTTGAAAGGGATAATAGTATGGTGGGACCTAAGAAAGCACATATGATTGGCTAAATGACCTGCGGGCCCCCCTCGAGCTCGAAGCCATCATGGCTCCCTCTTATATCCTATTTTTGTTCATCAAACCCTCTGAACCATTCTGAGCAGCCTGTGATGTGGCCTTAAAAGCAGCATAACTCAAGATTCGACCTGTTTTAAAACCGTTTTCAACCATTTCACCAATTTTGATAGCCTCAACGATTGGCTTACCCATAGCGAACATCATGTTCTGGAAGTAGTCTGCCTCTTGGGCTTGTATAAAGACCGCAACCATTTCTGCTTCGTCCATTGGAGGCTTTACCCTGGCAGCTTGCTCACACCATTTGACAGCATATTCGCGGAAGCTTTCCGGGGTTTTCTTTTTCAAATTGGACAAAAAGTTCCTATCGGGAGCGATGTCCACATTATACTGGAACTGGCGGACAAAATCTCGGGCCATATCGTCCCACGCATGCCAATGGGTAAAATCTTGATCCATATACCACTCAGAAGTGATTGCAGTGAGACTTTCCCCAAAATAGGCCAATTGCAGCTCCTATTTTCCACCAGCACCCTTCAGCTGGTTACAGTATCATTTTAGATGAGCGATCGGGTTTCCGTGCCCGTCGTACTTTTCAAATTTTGGCATCTTGAAGCAAGTCGGCAAGTGAACTGGGGAAACATACACAGGTCAGAGTATGAGACATTCTTTTTGCCACTCAGACCTTGCATGTTTTTCAGACTTTGTTCCAGGCTCTTCATCTTCCGAGCCATTTCCTCTTGCTCGGGATTCTTGACAACCTTTTCTTGCCCCGCCTAGAAGTCACATTGTGGAGGTTGAGTAAATGAGTATGGGGTCACATATGTTATTCTTGTTGAAATAGTGGACCATGAAAGGTGAACATTGGAGGCTCAACATACGGCCGTGGTAAAGTTGGTTGTGTTGTGGTGCAGATTGGTGCTGCAGAGAACATTGCTGGTTGTGCCCTTGAAGCCGGCGCCTGGGGACGAACCACAGAAGGCATTCCGGGACCGTTAAATAGCATTGGGGATACCCGCACCGGATGAACGGATTGGGCAAAGAAGTGTTGGTAGTCTCCCCTGACCTGGGGATCAACTCAGGGAACCCAAGGTTTGCACTTAGCGGTTCCCTACCATTAGACCAGGCGCCCCACATTTCCAATATGCGGAGATGCAATATCCTATTCTCTTTAGACACTACTGATTCTGGTTGTGGAATAGCCTGTGCTGGGCTATCCGCATGATTGATAATTGGTAAA
Source organism: Nicotiana knightiana (assembly GCA_005239525.1). Taxonomy (NCBI): domain Eukaryota; kingdom Viridiplantae; phylum Streptophyta; class Magnoliopsida; order Solanales; family Solanaceae; genus Nicotiana; species Nicotiana knightiana. The sequence goes on from ML425217.1 coordinate 43,373, forward strand.
TGACTTTTGGAGGCCATAGAAACCTTTCCTTTGGATCTTGTGAAGTAAGGATGGGAAGCCAGATTACCAACAAAACCAACCACCTGAATAGTGCTGGCTAATTTGCACATCCAACAACCTTGTTAGTTTTGAGACGCTTAACAGATAGGAAATCGCATGTTGGGATGCAATGCACCTAAACAGTTAAACACTTCTACCATGTGTTTGAACAATTGCATGTTTCATCCTGCCCTTAAACTAACCCTTTTTTCACTCTGTACCTCTTTCCTTTCATTTTTGCCTTTCTTTAATCACTCTTGATTTTCTCATTTTGTTTCTGTCACTCTTTTATTTTTTGTCGCTCTTTTTTTCCTTTGATTTTTGTCCCTCTTTTCTTTCTTTTCACTCAATTTTTTTCTTTCTCTTTTTCTTTTAGTTTATTTTCACTCAATTAATTTTGTGGCTATGATCGAATCCGATTGGGATTGCCTACGTATCATGACGTCGTATGAATCAGATCATTACATAGTTTGGGAAAATCATGAATGGAGTAAATAAACTAAATCTCTCTCTCTCTCTCTCTCTCTCTCTCTTTTACTTTTTTATAACACTCGAACCATGAAAGCATTTAGAAAAAGAATATATTTTTTGCATTTGTTTTTGGAATTTTCGAGAGAAAGGCTTTTAAAGAGGAAATAAAATATTTTTAGATTTTTGGTTTTGATTTTATTTGAAATTTTTGAAAGAAAGACTTCTAAGAAGAAAGAAAATATTTCTTATTTTTTCTTTGAATTTTTTATCCTTTTATTTTTTAGGGAAAAAAACTTCTAAAAAGGGTAGAAAAAAATTCACTTTTTGGGTTTTATTTATAATTTTTGAAAGCGAACTTGTGAAGAAAAGTGAATATTTCTTAGACGTCAACCATTAAATTTTTATGACATTAGCGAAAGAAGACTTCTAAAAAATCAAAAGATTGGATTTTTGTTTTTTTTTAAAAGTTTTTGAAAAAATTTCTTCTGAAGAAAGGAAAATCATATATTTGGATTTTGATTGATTTCTTTTTTCTTTGAATGAAAGACATCAAAACAGAAGGAAAATATTCTTGGGTTTCAAAAATATCCTTTTAAAAATATTTTTGTTTGGAACTTTCTAAGAAAAGACTTTTAAAGAAGGAATTAAAGGAATCTTTTTTTTTGAATCTTTTGAAAATTGGGGCCGGAACCGATGAGGTTTTGCCTATGTATCTCACATCCGGTAATAATAAGACCCGCGTAGTTCGACCAGTTTTGACGGAACAGGGAAAGCATGACTTTTGAAAACATTGGCTTATTTTCTTTCTCTTTTTTTTTCTTTCAAAATTTCAACAGAGTTTCGGAATTTTTTAGACACCTATCTCTCACTCTTGGTTTTTTGATTTTTTTTCTTTCTTTTTTTTTTTCTTGATTTTCTTTCCCAGTTGAAACAAATAAATGTGCAAGTAGTACGTAAGATGCATCAGGATGGTCTTTTAATTTAGGTACATCTGTCATAGACGGACCCAACCTCTATGCTGAGTCCCCAAAATCAAATGCACGTGATACAAACAAATATTTCTACCAGGGATCCGGCACAAAGTTATGTAATTCTAAGTTTAAAAACCTGAGTGTATTGTTCTAGACCTGGCTTGCCCGAGCGGACAACTTAAGCCCGGGGGAGGGGGAGGGCAACGTACCAGGAATACAGAAGCATCACCGACTTTGCAACTTGTCCAAACCTTGTTCTAAAATTAAGGTATGACTGTAACAGAAAAGAAGCCACGCGAAGCGCATGCTCCCCAGAAGATTTAGAAGACCCAGAGAGAAGAAGGGTTTCGTAGCAATTTTATATACAGTTCAAACAATATCAAAGCAGTAAAAAGCGATATTTAGCACGTTAGACTCAAGAACGTAAAAAATCAAGTAATAACTAAAAGCCAAGTATCACAGTCATTCTAAGCGCGAATTATGAACCCTGAATCCGATCTCCAGTAGAGTCGCCAGAGCTGTCACACCTCTTTTTTCCCGATAGAATAGGGAGTAATTTCAATTTAAGTGACATTAATCGAAATAAGATTATTTTATTTAAAAGTCGCCACTTGAGATAATTTATGATGTCCCAAGTTACCGATTTATTTTTAAATCCTAAATCGAGAAAATTGACTATATTTTAAAGTCCGCGAAATCAGAAGACCAGATAATGAATTTTGTTAATCCGGAAGAAAGTGTTAGGCATTCCCAAGTTCTGTGATTTTAGCACAATCGCTCAATTATTAATAAGCGGCCTAACTATCTAATTTATTGCATGTCTTAAACCTATTGTGTATTTTTAACTTTCTAACGACTTTTAATTAATTTAATTGTCTTTTAGTATTTATAAATTTATTTCTTGAATAAATTACGATTTCGTACTCTTGCCGTTTTTGTACAAATTACAAAATGCACGTGAAACACACCCGCAATTTACAACATGTTACCTTTTATTATTATTTGAAGTTGTAGTCGTGAAATGTCCACTCGAATTGGAAATTACATATCATGACTATGCTACGGTAACTACACACATAATCACGATGATTTTATTAAATTGCACTTAAAGCAACTAGCACATTTAAATTATTTTCCTAATCATTGAGATTGTTGCCAGGCCATCGATTATGGAATTTTTTGAAAATCAGTGTATGTGCGCCTCACTTGAACCTTTAACAGGAGAGTACTAAAACTAAGACTAGAGACAAAATAAGATTAAGAAAATCTTGAATTGCCTCCTTATTCTGGTCCGCAACAAATTGTCGTATTTTTGTTTTTGCTAATCAAAGGAATCAGAACTAATTGATGATAGTGAGCAAAGTTATGGGCTAAACCCAACTGAGTGTCCTCACCAATTAAAGTGAGCGAAAATGGGCTACAGCGAGGCCCAATAACATTGCAGTGAAACCATAAAATACCAAACGGGCTTAAGCTGGGCCTAAAGTGCAAATGTCTCAAAATTTCAAAGACTCTCATTACTGCTGGACCTAATGATTCCAACGACCTTTCCACATATAGATTTATGAAAAAGCGCATGAAAATAAGAAGAATATAAGTGCAAATTGCTTCAATCATCAACACATGACTGTTCCAAATATAAAAAGAATCAGTAATGGCCAGATTCAGTTTAAGTTCCTAAAACAAGCTCATTAAACACCGGTCTCCTAATGAAAATAATGCCATTTTTTAACTTATGAGCTTGCTCTATTGAAATAACTCCACCCCATTAGTAGCAATTGAACCAATCGATACATAATTTGCAATATAATTTTAGTTCATCTACAACCATGTCAGGATATAGACATGTTCAGCTCCACATTCCTACCTGCCCACCATTAGGGAGTTTGATCTCACTTCTTGGCTTCGAGCTTTACTGATTTGACCAATTAGTGGCCAAATCTGCAAATCTCAACACTTAATCTTAAAACTGCTTATTTAGCATACATGATATCATAATCTAATTTCATGCTCAAAGGAAACGTGACTTACCAAATCAACAACAGACAGTCATTAAACTTAATAAAAGAACCCAGGATGACCACATAATCACACATTGATATCTACTCAAAACAAACGATAAAGACAGTCACAAACTACACCAAGTATTTCATTACTTCAAAACATGATTACACATATTGGAGGTTAAAGCAGTACCTGAGCAGCAGCAAAGAAAAAGAGAAGAAGAAAATAAGTCTCTAATTAAAAACTGGGCAAGAAAAACAGCAGCAAAACCAATAACACAACACCTTCAAACTCAACCCAGAAATCCAGATATTTATTCAAAATTCATGAAACTTTAATGCAAAATCATTCTAGAATGAGAAGGGAGCTCCCAATTTTCAGAGACGAGAAAAGTTGAAATGTGAAAATCTGTCTCAAAATCAAGGAAAGGAATCTGAATTTCAAAGGCTTTTAGTGCAAAATCTGTGTGTGAGAATGTGAAGGGGAGTCTCCTTTTATAAGGGAAAAAATTTCAGCTCACCTCACATCATCTTTTAAAATAAAAAATGGACAGTTGTCCAATACTAGAAACTTCTTATATGCTTATCTGAAATTTCCTATTTCTTTACTTTCCACTTGACCCCCCTTAAGTTCTGTTATTACCCTTTTCACTCCCTAATTTCAAATTGATACCAACCAAGGCCTTTACCTTAACCTAGTGCCTTCTTCTAACCCACAGAATCAATGTTTACTAAACAGACAGCTAATTGAAATTAAACTTACAAGCATAGGTTAATCACAATCAGCAAACTAGTGCGCCTATCAATTAAGCACATACGATTAAACTAATGATCATGCAATTAAACTGATAATTAAGTCATGCAAACCCAGAACCAAAATAAAGTCGATGCCTAAACTGATAATTAAGTCATGTTGATTGTGATTAACCTATGCTTGTAAGTTTAATAAGGTCAATTAACCTAATGTTGTGTATTTAAACTAAATTACTATGTAATTGGACCTCTTAATCATAACAAAATCGAAATTAATCTAGTAAATCCTAATTAGGACAAACATCCGGAGAAGAATTGAGAAGAAACAAAAGGGTCATTTGGTTGAAAAAAGAAGAAGAAAAACAAAAGAAATCAGGATAGAAATTACCTACTGTTTTTGCAAGAGAAAGGAACCGAGATGATTATTCGCAAACGCCCATCGACGGCTCTGAAATGAGTTAAACTAATATAAATCGATTGGTCTTGTCAAAAGCAATCGATTTACGTGTGTTTGAAACTAAATCGGCTCGAATAACTGAGGATAATCGGCAAAGGCTTGAACTAGGGTTTTCGACCATCTCTTAGATTTGAAATTCAGGACGTTTAGGTGATTATTTGGGGAAAATGGTAAGGGATTTGGGGTTAGGCAAGTGTGGGGGCTATATGGTGAAGATTTGGGGTTGGTTGGGTGGTGGCCGTCGGCGTTGGTTTCTGGGGCGGCTAGGGTTCTGAGGAGTGAGAGATGAGAGATGAGGAAGGGAAATGGGCTCAGTCTCTAGGATTTTGGAGGGAAGGGGGTCTTCTGACCATTATAAGGGTTTGGGGTAGCTAGTTCCAGACCGTAGGATCAAAGGAGATGAAGGGCTAGGATTAGCTGGAGTAAGACGACGTCATTTTGGGTTAAGAGTTGGAATAGATTTTTAAAGAAGGATCTGGGCTGGGACATGTTTGTGGGCTAGGCGGATTTCCCCATTTGGGCCTCTATAATGCTTGGTCCAGCATAAATAAAAGCCTATTTTCCTTTCCTTGTTTTTCTTTCTTTTTCTCTTTTTGACTTTAAATCCTAATTTTAAAAAAAACCTTAATTGAGTCCTAAATAATCTAATTTGTAGAATTAAGCCTAATTATCTATTTCTACCACTTAAATAATTAATTAACTTTAAAACTAATGAAAGAAAATTACTAATTTAAAACTAGACACTAAAAATGTAAAAATGACCATTATTTTGTGAATGTTGTTTAATAATGTAATTAACTCATGTAATTAAATCCTAAATACAATTAAGACCCAAAATGCTATGTAATGAAGATTTGGATATTTTTTGGTAATCTTTTATAATTTTAATATATTAAACATGCAACTAAATGCAAGAAATTAATTCACAGGAAATTCCTAAAAAATTCTATAAAAATTAAAATAATTAGAAAAACCTATTTTTGTGAATTTTGTAGATAGTATTTTCAGCACTATAAGGCGACGGTGAGAAGAGAAATGAGAGAGGTCAGCTGGTGAAAACCTGCAAAGTGCGCCACTGATCGAGAAGAGGATCTTCACAACCATCGGCATCGACAGAGTCCTGGCAAAGTTTTTCAATTTTGAGGCATAAGTTGTGATGAATTTCTGAGAGTTGGACGGTTTACACATATCAGGCATCCAGTCCAAGAGACATGTCATGTTCATTGAAGTCAGCATGCACTCCAGATAAGTCCTTATTTCTTTTCCCCGAAAGGATACCTCTCGTCTAAATTCATTTGTCCATTTCATTGTTTGCTTTTCTTTGAATACATTTTGGTCTAACTTTGGATGAACTCCAATTAAGCAAATAAAACAACCTCGATCACAAACCAAGAGTAACAAGGAACCAACAATATGAAAATCTCATATAATAGCTTGCTAAACAAATCAAAAAATAAGTAATAAGAAAATAACTAATCAAAACACGTAAAACAATTTCGACCAAAACAAAAAATTAAGCATTCAAGAATTTACATAGAATTTGAAATAAGATCGGACCTTTACAGTTGAAAGTATACACGAATTTCCAAGCAAACGAGAACCTCGAACAGGAAACCAAATGCCTTGCTGGAACCTTAACGAACCTCGACTAAACCGCCTCGAACTCAGCTAGAGTAGGAAGGAGCTGCTGGTTTTGGATGAAAGACGACAGCTATCGTGATGGTTCTCGAACTATTTTCTGAGGGGAAGAAGGGGCGATTTCACTACTGTTATGGGGGTCGTTTTTGGTGTGATTAAGCAACTTCTTGGAGCTATTTCGGTCAGAAACTTCAGCTGCATTTTGGATTTATTTCGGGAGCATTTGGTCGATGATTTGTGGTGTTTTTGGTCACTTCTTTGGAGCTCTTTTTATGGGAGTTTCATCAGGTTATTTATGGATTTTTGGAGCTCTTTTGGACTGTTTTTGTGAAGATTTTAGGGGCTGATTTTGAGGTGAGTCTTTGGGCGAAAATGGTGGAAGATTACATGGTTGTTCTAGTGGGGGTTTATGGTGGCTTGGGGAAGAAGAAGGCAGTGCTGGGATTTTCGTTTTTTTTGCTCCTTTTTCCCATCCCTCTATCTTTATAAGTATGACTATTCCTTTTCTATTTTGTCTTTTCCAATGTTGAGATAAGGAAGATGGATGAATCTCCAAAGGGGGAGGCACTGCTATTCTTGGTTCTTGAAGAATAAGGGCTCATTGGTTTTTAGGGTGGAGGAACTCGAGTTTTAGGTTGTGTGGTTGATTCTTTTCAATCAAGGGAGATGAATGCCGTTTTCTTTCTCTAAGGGAGGTGGGTGAGGCTCGTTCTCTTAGGTCTATGTGTGTGTGTATCTCTACTTTTTAATTTGAGACAATGAAGATTTTCAAAATCTGAGGGGGAGCCATTTTTCTCATGGGGTTTTTCCTTGAAGAAATCTTTTGTCCCTGTTCACTCGTCCCTTTTTCCTCTAATATATATGCATTGCTGGTGTTCTCTAAAAATCGAAGAGTGAGAATGATCTCATGATTCAAAGGGATCTCTTAGGGGAATTAAGGAAACGGGGATCCTTTTTTTGTTGAATACAACATCGACTGTCTTTTTTTGTGTGTAAGAATAATGGGATCCTGCTAGGTTAGAGATTAGGTCTTTTAGGGGGAAATCTGATGGGTTTTTGGCTATTGGGCTCAGGTTTGGTCCAATTTGGACCGTGACTTGGACATTCGAACAAAGCAAGACTTTAGGATAACTAGTCCAAATTAAATCTTCCTTCTTTTTGGTGATTTTCAATTTTATCAAATAAAACCTATAAAAAGGTGAAATGCAAGATAAAATACCAAGATTAAACTTAAAAACTATTAAATACTAAAAGTGATAAAAAAAAAACTAAATATGGTGAAAAAATAGGTGCTCACAGCATGCCCCTCTTTGCTTGGAAACATGAAGAGTTTTCAAGCAAAGACAAGGTGAGCTGTATGACTAATTTTTGACCATACCATTTATTCAAAAGGAAGAAACAAAGAAAAGAGAAGAGAGTGCAACTAAGTACTGGCTCTGGACAGCCTACATATCCCGGGTTATAAGGGAATCTGGTCGCGTGTAGTTCAAGAAAAATGATTTAGTGTTGAATTGGAGAGTCGAGTGATATTCCGTCGAGGCTCCGGTCTGCGGCCCTGTTTGTTACATCAAAAGAAAAAAGAATAAAAAACTAAACAAGCCAAACTTTTGATGAGTTACGAGATTCTTATCTATGAGTTTTTTGAAGCTTGATCTTGAGTCTTGGCTGGTTCTTCATGCAGACTTTTGATTGGAACCTTGATGCTTGCTAGCTGCAGGTGCGGGTTCATTCTCCTATGGATTCTTCTGATAAAAACATGGAATGCAGTGCTCGTAACTTCAGTCATGTCTTGAGAAGTTCACATCTTTCATCTGCTTCTGCATTTTGGATTCACTTCTTTTTTTCTTTTATTATATTTTGGATTGAAACTTCTTCTTTAAGTCATCTCGAATCCTATGCCTCGAAGGAAAACCTGCTCAGACACTAAACAAAACAAGCAAACTAAATTTTTCTACCCCAGTTTTCACTAGAAAAATTTTGTGAGTTATTGTAACAAAATTCTAAACTACTTCTTTATTGAAAGCAATAAAAGGCCGGGAATGGTGTACCTTGAAAAGATCTTGATTAGTTTTTTTCCTCTGATGGTCTTCCGTTATTGTCAAAAACATGTCTCAACTAAGGATTGGTGTACCTTATATTGGGAAAATGCGGCCAAGGATGGTACCCTATATTGGCAATGATTTCAGGTAGTGGTGTACCCTGCATCTAAGATAAAATCAACTAGGAAGTGGATACTCTATGTTGGAAAGGGGACTAGGGAGTGGAGACCCAATGTCTAAAATAAAATCAACTAGGGAGTGAGACCCTATGTTGGAAAATGAGACTAGAGAGTGGAGACCCTATGTCTAAAATAAAATCAACTAGGGAGTGGAGACCGTATGTTGAAAAATGTAGCTAGGGAGTGGAGACCTTATGTCTAAAATAAAACAACTATGAAGTGGAGACCTATGTTGAAAAATGCATCTAGGGAAAGATGTATCCTATGATAACATGCAACTATTTTCTTTTTGTTTTTAAAGAAAAAACATTTACAAAAAAAGAAAAAATAAATTGCCCAAACAATTATTTTCTAAGGGCATGAACAAATGATTTTTTAAACCAGACTTCTCCTTATTTTTAATTATCCTAGGAGAAAATTCACCAGACTAGGTTTTCTTATCTTAGGAGAAAGATTCTTCAGACTAAGATGTTTATCCTAGGAGAAAGATTCATCAGACTAGGTTTTATTTTTATTTTTTTATCTTAGGAGAAAGATTCATCAGACTAAGACATTTATCCTAGGAGAAAGATTCATCAGACTAGGTTTCTTATCTTAGGAGAAGAGATTCATCAGACTAAGATTGTTTATCCTAGGAGAAAATTTAGACTAGGTTTTCTTATCTTACGAGAAAGATCCATCAGACTAAGATTGTTTATCCTAGGATAATATTCATCAGATCGGGTTTTCTTATCTTAGGAGAAAGATTCATCAGACTAACACATTTATTCTAGGAGAAAATTCACCATACTAGGTTGTTTTATCTTAGGAGAAAGATTCACCAGACTAAGACATTTATCCTAGGAGAAAATTCATCAGATTAGGGCTTCTTATCATAGGATAAAAATTCATCAGACTAAGATTTCTATCCTAGGAGAAAATTCATCAGACTAGGTTGTTTTTCATCTTAGGAGAGAGATTCATCAGACTAGGACGTTTATCCTAGGAGAAAATTCATCAGACTAGGGCTTCTTATCTTAGGAGAAAAATTTATCAGACTAAGATTTCTATCCTAGGAGAAAATTTATCAGACTAGGTTGTTTTTCATCTCAGGAGAAAGATCATCAGACTAAGATTTCTTGCCCTAGGAGAAAATTCATCGGACTACGACTTTTATTATCTTAGGAAAAAAATTCATCAGACTTAGATCTCTTATCCTAGAAGACAATTCATCAGACTAGGTTCTTTTATCTTAGGAGAAAGATTCATCAGACTAAAATTTCTATCCTAGGAGAAAATTCATCAGACCAGGTTTTCTTATCTTAGGAGAATGATTCATCAGACTAAAACTTTGTATCCTAGGAGAATATTCAATAAACTAGGTTGTCTTATCTTAGGAGAAAGATTCATCAGACTAAGACGTTTATCCTAGGAGAAAATTCATCAGACTAGTTTTTTTCTGGTTATCTTAGGAGAAATATTCATCAGACTAAGATTTTTATTCTAGGAGAAAAATCATCAGACTGGGTTTTCTATCTTAGGAGAAAGATTCATCAGACTAGGATTTCTATCCTAGGAGANCTGTTATCTTAGGAGAAAGTTTCATCATACTAAGATTTATATCGTAGGAGAAAGATTCATCAGACTAGGTTTGTTATCTTAGGAGAAAGATTCATCAGACTAAGACGTTTATCCTAGGAGAAAATTCATCAGACTAGTTTTTTTTTTGTTATCTTAGGAGAAATATTCATCAGACTAAGATTTTTATTCTAGGAGAAAAATCATCAGACTGGGTTTTCTATCTTAGGAGAAAGATTCATCAGACTAGGATTTCTATCCTAGGAGAAAGTTCATCAGACTAGGTTTTCTAATTTATTATCTTAGGAGAAAGATTCATCAGACTAGGATTTCTATCCTAGGAGAAAGTTCATCAGACTAGGTTTTCTAATTTATTATCTTAGGAGAAAGATTCATTAGACTAAGACTTTGTATCCTAGGAGAAAATTCATCAGACTAGGTTTTCTTATCTTAGGAGAAAGATTCATTAGACTAAGACTTTGTATCCTAGGAGAAAATTCATCAGACTAGTTTTTTTTTTTTGTTATTGATGCGTGGCTAGAATTCATGATTCTAAGCATTATACACCTTGCATTTTATGTGCTTTAATGATAAAAATACACGTCGTATGTGCCTAATGAAGTTTATTTAATGTGTAGGTGAGTTGGAAATGGAAGCCGAGCTAAATGAGAGCATAAACGTCGGAAAATACGCGCAAGAGTCAAAAAGGAGCGATCCGGGACAAGCCTGGCGTTAGACCCCAAACGCCAGGCGTTAGACCCCAAATGCCAGGGGGTGCCTGGCGTTAGCCAGGCGTTAGACTCCAAACGCCAGGGTGTCTGTTTCGGTAAAGTCCGAGTTTTAAAGGTTTTTAAGTGTTTCCAAGTGGGGATAGGAGTCTCTTACACGGTTAGGGTTTATCCCAACCATATAAATAGACCCAAGAACACATCTTTGGGGGGGGAGGCGTTTTTGGAGAGCAAATACACACACAAGATCATTGAAGGAGCAAGGATTATCAGTTTTCTTCATCTTATTCTAGTATTTTCAATTCATGCAACACTTATGCAATTGTTTGATTATAGCATGAGTGGCTAAACACCCATTGTTCTGGGGTTGTGGTTTAGCCATGGATATTGTTATTCAACATTAATTTAACCTTGAATATAGTTTACTCAATATATGGTTGTTTCTTCAATTCTGTGTTTAATTGCTTAATTGTCTGGCCATCAATTAGGTTCTATATACTATCTATGTTATGCTTGGGAAAGCCGTATATAGATTAGAGAAGAATTGAAGAGAGCGCGATCTTAACCCTTCAGGGGAGCGGATTTGTGGTTAGGATAGGAATATACCTAGTCACCGTGCTTAATTAAACATCGTAATCTTAGTGCGTTCTAATAGATTAATTCCATAGGAATATAGGCGTTAATCTATTGAGAATAGGTGAGGAGTGCTTCGGGAGAAGGCTATGAGAGCATTTATCGATTAATTAGCAACCATGAGTGAATTATATGAAAGGAAAAGTTAATTAGAATGCAATATGAGTGGTGAATAGACCACAACCCTGGAATATTTGTCTCTACTGAATACATCACAATAATTCTTTCACTTGATAATTAGTATTTCATAGAATTTTAGTATAGAATAGTATATCCCTGATTTTATATTGGCGTGGTTAAATAACGATTAGAGTGATTTAGCAAGTAGTTTACAAAAGTCCTTGTGGGTACGATATCTGGACTTAAATTCCTGTATTACTTGTCAACCACGTACACTTGCGTGTGCATTGGGAAAACAACCAATAGTTATCTTAGGAGAAAGATTCATCATACTAAGATTTCTATCCTAGGAGAAAGTTCATCAGACTAGGTTTTCTAATTTATTATCTTAGGAGAAAGATTCATCAGACTAAGACTTTGTATCCTAGGAGAAAGATTCATCAGACTAGGATTTCTTATCTTAGGAGAAAGATTCATCAGTATAAGACTTCTATCCTAGGAGAAAATTCATCAGACTAAGATTTTTATTGGGAGAAAAATCCATCGGACTAGGACTTTTTATCCTAGGAGGAAAAATGTGAAGAGCAATGGCAAAACCTCATTTTTATCCGAAGTCATTTTTTGTTTTAGAACTCGATTCTATGACCCGAGGCCTTTAAAACCTCATTTTATTCCTCAACGATTTTCGTGCACAGTTCGGGCATGTTTACGGAAAGCTTTTATGTTGAAAGTTGATGAAAATAATACTTTTTGCCTTTAAAAGTTGATTTAGTCGACTTTGGTCAACGTTTTGAGTAAACGGGTCCAGACTTGTGTTTTGACCATCCTGATGGGTCCGTATCAAAATTTGGGACCTGGGCGTATGCCCGAAATCGAATTCCAAGGTCCCTAGATCTAGATATGAATTTTTGATGAAAATTGAAAGTCTGAAAATTAAATGGTTTTTCGAATTTGGTTAATGTTTGATCTTGTTGATATCGGGTCCGTATTTTAGTTTTGGAGTCCGGTACAGGTTCATTATGATATTTAAGACATGTGTGTGAAATTTGGTGGGAAACGGAGTTGGTTTGACGTGATTCAGACGTCCGGTTGAGAAAATAGAAATCTTAAAGTGTTCTTGAGAATTTCATTTGATTTGGTGCTAAATTCGGAGTTCTAGGTGTTATTTTGGCTATTTGATCGCGTGAACAAGTTCGTACGATGTTTTAAGACTTGTGTGCATGTTTGGTTTGGAGCCCTAAGGGCTCGGGTGAGTTTTGGACGTTCGGAAGGAATGAAACACACCGGTTTTTTGTGTTTCTTGGCACCAGTGCAGGTTTCGCAAATGCGAGGAATAGTTCACAAATTCGAGGTTCGAATTTGTGAGAAGGGCTTCGCAATTGCGGAGAAGCCCAGCCTGGGGACCTTTCGCATTTATGACCTCTGAGGCGCATTTGCGACCCCAGCAGAGTTCGCATTTGCGACTCTTTGGTCGCATTTGCGATTCTTTGGTCACATTTGCGACCTCAACAGTTGAGGCCCAGCCTTCACATTTGCGAGGGATTTGTCGCATTTGTGAACCTGGTGTCGCAAATGCGACATCATAGGCCTGTACCCAGCTCATTTATTGCGGGACTTAGGCTATTTATATCATTTCACTTCACCTCTTGGGAGATTTTTGGATAAAATGGTGATTTCACCTAGAACTTTGAGGTAAGTAATTTCTATACAACATGAGTTAAATACATAGATTTTGGGTAGATTAACATGTAAAAATTAGTTAAATCAAGGGTTTAGAGGAAAACCTAGGTTTTTGATAAAAATGAGGTTTGACCATGAAATTGGTCATGGATCTTAGTAAAAATCATATATTTTTGTTCCTAAGGTTATGGGTAACAACTTTCTTTGAAATTTTTTGGAATTCGGGCACGTGGACCCGGGGGTGAATTTTAGGAATCTTGCCTTTGGGGTTAGTTAATCACTTTAATAGTTAGAATATGAAATTTGAACCTATAATGATTAGTTTTTACACTATTTGAATAGTTTTGGATCTTCGACTTCGGTTTGAGGATTTGCACGCACTCTTGAGTTTGAGAGTAAGCTTTTGGATGGGGTAAGTCTCTTTTTTAACCTCGTGATAGGGAAATTTCCTCATAGGTGAACTTAATCAATATGTGATTTATGGTGGGGGCTACGTACGCATGAAATGACGAGAGTCCATACATAGCTACTATTCTTGTTAAGTTCGGGTAGTTTTTAGGTTTACACCATGCTTAGTGGACCCCATTATTTGATTATACTTTCCAATTGTAACAACTGGAATTAAGTTGATGATTTCTAAGGATTTTAAAGCTTCAAGTTAAAATTTGTCTTTACCTTCTAAAGAATCAAGAAAGAGATATGCTTAATTGTTAAATTTATATTTGACCGCGTATGATTCGCGAGCGGGGACTGCGTCTCATGTATGATTCGTGAGAAGTAAAATTTATAGATGCATCAATGGTTTGAGCCGTTCGACCCTCGGCAGTGCACAATTTACTTTTATGTTGGATCGGGCTGAACGTCCTCGGTAGTATTCGTGTGTGATAATAGAACTGGAATCTAATCATAACTTGTATAAACTTGGTGGTTGAGAGATCACTTGTTCTAAATAAAGGAAATGTTTTATGGTGGTTCTTAATTATGACGGAAGAACTGTTCAATTATTCTTTTCCAGTCCCGAGTTTACTGTTATCTCCAAGTATTATGCTTAAATTGGAAATTTCACATTAGTATATTGTTGGCCCTAGTAAGTGTCGGAGTCGACCCCTCGTCACTACTTCTTCGAGGTTAGACTCAATAGTTACTGGGTACATATTTTTATGTACTCATACTACACTTCTGTACTTGATTACACAGGATTTGAGGCAGGTGCATCTGGCTACCAGTTTGACCCGTAGATTGATTTCCCAGGTCGAGACTTCCCGATGAGCTGCCCCTTTGAGGCATGCTGCAGTAGTTGGAATCTCTCTTGATTTATTTTCTGTCTATTTCCTTTCAGACAGTAGGCTAGCCTCTTTTGCATATTCTACTAGATCGTCCATGTACTTGTGACACCAGGTCTTGGCACACACACTAGTAGACTTTTGATATTTTGGGTTGATTTTAAATGATTACGTTTGTATTCATTGTTCCATTTATATCTTGTTACCATAGTGAATTTTAAAAATGTTTTCAGTTAATGTAAATTTCATCTACTTCGTGATCTACCCGAACGGGAGATATTTGGGTTAAATTAGTGTTGGCTTGCCTAACAATGGTGTTGGTCACCATCACGGCCTAATATGAAATCGGGTTGTGACAACATGGTATCAGAGCTCTAGGTTCACGTAGGTCTCACAAGTTATGGGCAAGTCTAACAAAGTCTCGTGGATCGGTGCGGAGATGTCCGTACTTATCTTCGAGAGGCTATATGATATTAGGAAACTACTCTTTATTAATCTCCTATCGTGCAGTTGATGGTATACTAAGTTCTTCCTTCTATTCTCTCACAGATGGTGAGGACGCGCGCAACAGACATTCCCGACCAGGAAGGAGCTTCTCCCCCCGTTGCTAGAGGCCGAAGAAAGAGTCCGGGGGAGGTACCGGCCCGAGGTAGGGCTGAGGTTGTCCCAGAGCTGCCCCAATCACACCGCCAGTAGGTTTGGTGGAGGATCCCATAGTTGATGAGCAGGGCGAGGTGCCCGCAGCAGAGCCAGCCCCGGTCGACTTCATGACAACACCGGGCTTCCAGGAGGCCATGGGCCGTATGCTACGGTTCATGGACTCCATGACTCAGGCCGGTTTACTTCCAGCAGATTCGACCACTTCTCAAGCGGAAAGGGGGAGCACAGACCTCTACAGCTCAGGCTCCAGGGCATGTCACCATTGTATATCATATTCTAGGCACTCTTCCCATTGCTGGAGCTCAGCCAGTAGCAACAGTTGTGCCTAATCCTAGACCAGCTGCGGCCGGCGAGTCGTAGAAGCTTTTGGACATATGGACTAGGCTTCACCCTCTGGTCTCTGGGGGTGAGCGACATGAGGATCCTCACAACTTCATTGATAGGTGCAGGGACAGACTGCAGAACATGACGATATTGGGGTCCCATGGAGTGGATTTACTACTTTCCAGCCGGAGGGCAGGGCCCATAGATGGTGGCAGTCTTACCTTCTTGGCAGACCATCGGGTTCTCCTCCCATGACTTGGGACCAGTTTACACGGATTTTCTTGGATAGATATATTCCACCCTCTCAGAGGAAAGAGTTGTGGTGCCAGTTCGAGAAGCTCAAGCAGGGTCAGATGTCTGTGACCGATTATGGCGCAAGAATTTCTGAGTTGTCTTGCCATGCACTTATGATACTTCCTACATATGCAGAGAGAGTGCAGAGATTTGTTGCAGGATTTTAGGCTAGCATGGCTAGAGAGGTTGAGATGGGCACTAACTATCAGCTAGTGGTAGAGATTGCTCGGAGGATTGAGGGTTATCACCAGAGGGGTGGAGAGCAGATGCAGCGGGACAAGAAGACCCGATTCTCTAGAGAGTCTAAAGGCGTCCCGGCTTGGGGCAGAGGTCAGTTTGGGAGGGTTAGCCTAGCATGACTGCATATCCAGCACCGGGGTGCTCCAGCGTGACCTTATTTTAGTGCTATGCCAGAGAGTTCATACCGCCTACCAGCCATCAGGGTTCTTCTAGTGGATATTCAGGCCATCAGGACCAAACTTCAGGACAACAATCTACGGTACCGAGAGGTTGTTATGAGTGTGGAGATTCGGGTCACACGAAGAGGACCTTCCCTCGACTTCGGGGCAAGGAAGTACACCAGGGTTATCAGCCCATGATTTTAGCACCAGCCGCCCGACCGACCAAAGGTGGGGGACAGGCTGGTAGGGGCCATCCTAGAGGTGGAGGCCAGGCAGGGGGAGGTCAGCTAGCTACTGTCCAGCCAGGCGAAGGCCAGCCATCCGGTGCTTCAGCTAGATTCTATGCTTTTTCAGCCAGACCAGATGCAGTGGCCTCAGATATCGTGATCACAGGTATTATTTCTGTATGCGGTAGGGATGCTTTGGTATTATTCGATCCAGGGTCTACCTATTCTTATGTGTCATCTCTGTTTGCTCATTTCCTAGATATTACTCGTGAGTCTTTGGGTAATCCTATTTATGTGTCCACTCCTGTGGGTGACTCTGTGGTTGTGGATCGGATTTACCGGTCCTGTGTGGTTACATTCTGTGGTTACGAGACTAGAGAAGACCTTTTATTACTTGATATGATCGACTTTGAGGTCATCCCTGTCATGGACTGGTTATCCCCATATCACGCCATCCTTGATTTCCATACCACAGAGTCTCTGATGATTGATTCAGTACCAGTAGTCCGAGAGTTCGCTGATGTGTTTCCTTCTGACCTTCCAGGCATGCCGCTAGATCGTGATATTGATTTCTGCGTTGACTTGGCTCCATGCACCCAACCTATATCTATTCCACCGTACCGTATCACTCCAAAATAATTGTAGGAGTTGAAGGAATAACTTGAAGAGTTGCTAGCCAAAGGGTTTTATCAGACCGAGTGTATCACCTTTGGGATGCACCAGTATTATTTGTGAAGAAGGATAGGACTATGCGGATGTGTATTGATTAGCATCAGTTGAACAAAGTTACCATCAAGAACAAGTACCCGTTGCCGCATATCGATGATTTGTTTGACCACTTGCAGGGTGATAGAGTGTTTTCTAAGATTGACTTGAGATCGGGGTACCATCAGTTGAAGATTCGGGACTCAGACGTTTCAAAGACTGTCTTCCGTTCTAGATATGGTCATTATGAGTTTCTAGTGATGTCATTTGGATTGACTAATGCACCAACAATGTTTATGGATTTGATGAATCGTTGTTCAGGTCTTATATTGATTCCTTTGTCATTGTCTTCATTGATGACATCTTGATTTACTCACGTAGCCTGGGGAGCACGAGCAACATTTGAGAGTAGTGCTTCAGACTTTGTGAGAATATAAGCTATATCCTAAGTTCTCCAAGTGTGAGTTTTGGCTAGAGTCTGTGGAATTATTGGGGCATGTCGTATCAGGAGAGGGTATTAAAGTGGATCCCAAGAAGATTGAGGCAGTTCAGAGTTGGCCACGTCCCACTTTGGTGACTGAGATCAGAAGTTTTCGGGGACTAGCAGGTTAGTATCGCCGGTTTGTGCAGGCATTTTCATCCATTGCAACACCTTTGACTAGATTAACTCATAAGGGTGCTCCGTTCCATTGGTCTGATGATTGTGAGGCGAGCTTTCAAAAGCTCAAGATGGTTTTGACCACATCATTGGTTCTAGTGTTGCCTTCCGGTTCGGGGATGTATACAGTGTATTGCGATTCTTCACGGGTTGGATTGGGTTGTGTATTGATGCAAGAGGGGCGAGTTATTGCATATGCTTTACGGCAGCTGAAGGTTCATGAGAAGAATTACCTTGTGAACGATCTAGAGTTAGTTGCGATTGTTCATGCTCTTAAGATCCGGAGGCATTATCTTTATGGGGGTGTCATGTGAGGTTTACACTGATCATCACAGATTACAACATTTGTTCAAACAAAGGGATTTCAATTTGAGGCAACATAGATGGTTTGAGTTGCTGAAGGATTATGACATCACCATTCTTTATCATCCGGGCAAGGCAAATGTGGTCGCGGATGCCTTAATCGAGAAGGCACAGAGTATGGGTAGCTTGGCATTCATTTCAGTAAAGGAGAGACCACTAGCTTTGGGCATTCAGTCCTTGGCTAACAGACTTGTGAGGTTGGATATTTCAGAGCCCATCTGAGTTCTTGCATGTGTTGTTGCCTAGTCGTCATTATTGAGACAGATCAAGGCTCGGCAGTTTGATGATCCGCATTTGGCAGCTCTCAAAGAGACGATATTATAGGGTGGTGCCAAAGAGGTTTCTATTGGCGAGGATGGTGTTCTGCGACTCTAGGGTTGCCTATGTGTTTCTAATGTCAATGGCTTGAGGGAGAGGATTCTAGACGAAGCACACAATTTTCGATATTCTATTCATCCAGGTGCTACGAAGATGTATCGTGACCTGAGACATCATTATTGGTGGCGGCAGATGAAGAAACACATAGTTGAGTATGTGGCTAGGTTCCTAAATTTCTAGCAGGTTAAGTATGAGCACCAGAGGCCATGTGGCCTACTTCACCAGATGATTATACCTGAGTGGAATGGAAGCGCATTACTATGGACTTCGTAGTTGGATTGCAGCGGACCTAGCGGAAGTTTGATGCAGTTTGGGTCATTGTCGACAGGTTGACCAAGTCGGCACATTTCATTCCGGTTGTGAATACATATACTTCAGAGAAGTTGGCCCAAATTTATATCCCGGATTCGGTTGCACGGTGTGCCTGTTTCCATCATATTAGATAGAGGCCCTCAGTTCACTTCACATTTTTGGAGAGCCGTACAGAGTGAGTTGGGAGACCCGTGTAGAGCTCATCATAGAATTTCATCCACAGACCGACGGTCAGTCAGAGCGGACAGTTAAGATATTGGAGGACATGCTAAGAGCATGTGTGATTGACTTTGGAGGACAGTGGGATCAGTTCTTGCCTTGGTCCGAGTTTACTTGTAACAACAATTATCAGTCTAGCATCGAGATGGATCCATTTGAGGCTTTATATGGTCCACGATGTTGTTCTCCTATCGGGTGGTTTGAGCCCGACGAGGCTACGCTATATGGTACTGATTTGGTAAAGGAAGCCTTGGAAAAGGTAAAATTGATCCAGGAGAGACTTCGCACAGCACAGTCCAGACAGAAGAGTTACGCAGATCAGAAGGCGCGTGATGTATCATTTATGGTCGGTGAGAAGGTTCTCTTGAAAGTCTTGTAAATGAACGGTATCATGAGATATGGGAAGAAGGGAAAGTTGAGCCCAAGTTTTATAGGCCTATTTTGCTTATGAGCTTGCCTTACCTCCCAGCCTATCTGGGGTCCATCCAGTGTTTCATGTGTCTATGCTCCGGAGGTATCACGCATTTATCTCATGTGTTAGACTTTAGTACTATTAAGATAGATGAGAGCTTGGGCTACGAGGAGGAGCCAGTTGCTATTGTTGATAGACAGGATCACCAGTTGAGATACAAGAGGATTTTCGCGGTAAAAGTTCAGTGGAGGGGCCAACCAGTCAAGGAGGCGACCTAGGAGTCCGATGAGGACACGCAGAGTAGATATCCACCCTTATTAAGCACTTCAGGTATGAATCTAAACTCGTTCGAGGACGAACCTTTGTTTATGTGATGGAGAATGTGATGACCCAAGAGGTCATCTTCTGTTTTAGAACTCAACTATGTGACCTGAGACCTTTAAAACCTTATTTTATTCCTCGATTTGAGTGTGCATTTCGGGCATGTTTCGGAAAAGCTTTTATGTTGAAAGTTGATGAAAATAATAATTTTTGCCTTTAAAAGTTGATCTAGTCGACTTCGGTCAATGTCTTAAGTAAACGGGCCTAGACTCGTATTTGACCCTTCCGGTTGGTCTGTATCGAAATATGGGACCTGGGTGTATGCCCGGAATCGAATTTCGAGGTCCCTAGCTCGAGATATGAATTTTTGATGAAAATTAAATGGTTTTAAGAATTTGGTTAATGCTTGATCTTGTTGGTATTGGGTCCGTATTTTAGTTCTGGACCCCGGTACAGGTTCATTTTAAGATATAGAGTTGGTTTGATGTGATTCATACGTCTGGTTGAGAAAATAGAAATCTTAAAGTGTTCTTGAGAATTTCATTTGATTTGGTGCTAAATTCGGAGTTCTAGGTGTTATTTTGGCTATTTGATCGCGTGAACAAGTTCATATGATATTTTAAGACTTATGTGCATATTTGGTTTGGAGCCCCGAGGGCTCGGGTGAGTTTCAGACGTTCGGAAGGAATGAAACACACAAGTTTTCTGGTGTTTCTCGTCACCAGTTGCAGGTCTCACAAATGCAAGGAATAGTTCGCGAATGCGAACCTCACATTTGCGAGAAGGGCTTCGCAATTGCGAAGAAGCCCAACTTGGGGACCTTTCACATTTGTGACCTTTGAGCCGCATTTGCGACTCTTTGGTCGCATTTGTGACCTCAACAGCTGAAGCCCAACCTTCCTATTTGCGAGGGATTTGTCGCATTTGCGAACTTGGTGCACAAATGCGACATCAGAAGCCTGTGCCCAGCTCATTTATTGCGGGACTTAGGCCATTTATCTCATTTCACTTCACCTCTTGGGCGATTTTTGGAGCTTTTGGAATGGGGCTTTCACCTAACACTTTGAGGTAAGTATTTTTATACAATATGAGTTAAATACATAGATTTTGGGTAGATTAACATGTAAAAATTAGTGAAAATCAAGGGTTTAGAGGAAATCCTAGGTTTTTGATAAAAATGATATTTGACCACGAAATTGGTCATGGATATTAGTAAAAATCATATATTCTTGTTCCTAAGGTTATGGGTAACAAATTTCTTCTAAAATTTCTGGAATCCGGGCATGTGGGCACGGGGGTGATTTTTAGGAATCATGCCTTTGGGGTTGGGTAATCACTTTAATAGTTAGAATATGAACTCTTGAACCTATATTGATTAGTTTTTACACTATTTGAATAGTTTTAGATCGTTCAACTCTGATTTGAGGGTTTTCACACACTCTTGAGTTTGATAGTAAGCTTTGGAACGAGGTAAGTCTCTTTTCTAACCTTGTAAGAGGGAAATTTCCCCATAGGCGAACTTAATTAATATGTGATTTATTGTGGGGGCTACATGATCGGTGCCAACCCTGCACTAATATTGAGCAGCGAGGATGGTCGATGCAGTTTTTCCTAACAGGTCGGGATCAATTTTCACATGGAGTTAATTGATTTGGAATTACGTGTTTATCTAAATCTAAATGTGTGTTTTGTACCTAATTTCACTTCCTCACATGTTTGTGTTGATTCTACTTCTAATTCTATTCCATTGTATTCAAAGATTAAAGCTAAGTACAATATTGTTGATGTTGGTTTTCAGGTGTTTAAAAGGACTGGGGTTGTGACTTCTGCCTAGGTGGATATCTAATAGGTAGCAAGAATCAAGGGCAAGATTGATTAATTTGGGATCGTAATATAGCTATCACACCCAAGTACTCACTCTATACCTCTCGGTAGTTTGAGTTATTTTTCCCAATTTGGCTTTCTCAAGTTCAAATGGGTATTTATGCAATTCAAGTGATATTAGCTCAAGTCGGGTATTACTATCTCTAGGTTTAACCCTTTAATTGGGGATATCAATTTCTTGAGTTCACCCCAATTCCTTGTTAGCCTAGTTTTCTAGACTTAGTTCCTCTTTCTGAAATAGAAACTAAGTCATAAAGGCATGAATCAGTGTTCACAACCACTATTCTATAGTTCTAGCAAGAACTAGGCTAAATCTCACTAACCCATACACATTCAAGCCCTAAAATTCAATACCCATCAAATAACCACACTAGGGTTGGGTCACAACCCTAGCTATGAGTCTAGCTACTCATGAAAACAACATAAATCAAAGATAAAGAGAAGATAAAATTCATAATACTAAATTAAAAGATGAAAATCTAATGTTAGAAGGTAAATTTGTACTAAATTGCCCAAAAGGGAAGACCTCGCCGTCTCACGTGCTCAGAAAAAACATGACATAACCTAAAAATGCCAAAAAGATCTATTTATACTAAGCTGAAATTTTTGGATAAAAATACCTCTGCGGAGATTTCATGGCCACATAATTTTGACCGCGGTCGCACTCTTGCTTTTGCGACTGCATAATTTTGACCGCGGTCCGTGTTTTTCACTTTTGGGTCTGGGTTGTGCATAGATTCGCGGACCACGTAATTTCCATTGCGGGCACGTTAAAGACTTTCGCGGCCGTATAATCCTGACGCAGACCGCACTTCTTGTTTTAGCTTCAAATGTGAACTCTCTGAACCTCAGCAACCGCGGTCTGTGGAATTCCAATCGGGGTCGCTAAATTACTTTCGTGATCGCATCTTTTTGACGCGGTCCGCATTTATATTTTTGCCCAAAAATCCATCTCTCTGTTGCTCAATTTTGCGGACCTCGAAATAGTGTCCGCAACCGTGTTTAAGCTTTCGCGGCCGCACTATATTGGCGCGGTCCGCGTTTCTCATCTGTTGGCACAATCTTGGTTTTTGTTCAAGTTTTGACTCCTTTATGAGTTGATAATGGCTCCTTCGGCTCATTTTGAACAATCCCTGCAAGCAAGCATATTATGTTAGTTTCCGAAAATACCTTCACGCATTTTTGGCCCAAAACTCAAGAAAAAGAGAGCAAATAATAGGCTAAAATCCCTACGTATCAATTCCCCCAAACTTAAGCTTTTGCTTGTCCTCAAGCAAATAAGGTAATTCCTACCTCCACAAGAAAAAGAAAAGGATATTTCAGCTGGCCTAAGGTGACTCCATCAAGCATCAATTGGGACTAACAATTACCCTCAACACAAATGAATTATCAACAATATCATGTTATGACCTTTTGAGTTCCATAGTTCTAATGTGACACTAGAGCATCAAGAGTTAACTCAATTCATCAAGGAAGCTCGCTCTCTCACGTAGGTCATTGTGGATCCCAAACTCCTCCACCTATACTCTACATGAGCAAATCTCACTTTTTAGAATGTAACACTCAAAACAAGGATGTCTAAGAAGTGCGCTCATCACTCTCAAAAGAATGCCACAAGTCCGGCTCTAAGTACCATAAGCTTCCCCCTTATGTAAATCACAACTAATGTAAGCTCACTCAACTCGAAATCATATAGGACTTTTGCGGGGATGTAGTGAAGGCTTTTGGATCAAGGTAGGACATAACAAACTATGATGGTTTCATCTTTCATTAAGCACTCCATTTTCTCATTTCGACTCATACTTTCATGACTCTTTGAGTCATTTTCTTCTTCCTTAAAGGAACTAGAGAGACACATTGTCACTCTTTCTTGTTCATGACAATCATTTTTCTCCCTTTTCTAATCATTCCATGCCTTTCATCATTGCTTTCTTTAAATCCCTTCAACTTTCTATCTTATTCACTTTCTTTTTGACATATTTCTTTTTGGCTTTTCTTTCTTTTCTTTTTCCTTCCCTTTTCTTCCTTTCCATTTTTGTCCTTGGTACCTTTTATCACTTTCAGATTCCTCGTTCTCCCCCAAACTTATGTTTTTGCCAATTTTTTTATCAAGAATGCCAATGAAAGATTGGGTGCCAAGAGAGGGTCATTTTAGAACAGATAAAGGCTTGTAACTCAGTTATTGAAAGAAAAAGGGCTTAGGCTCAAAGGGGTTGACTAGGGATATCATATTGGTAGGCTACAAAAGCTTTCAAGTTTCAAATTGGATCAAGGAGAGCCTACAATCATTTCTCAAGTCGAGCTACACTTAGAATTTCGTCTAGACAAACATTCAGGGCAAGTTCTAGACTTATTTGCACGGAACTTGGACTTGCAATTCAATACCTCTCAAGCTGCTGGATTGTTAAAGAGACAGAGTTGAGTCTCCACAACAAATCTAGATAAGATTGAGCATCTCAAATGGCTAACCACTCGATGATTGTTTTAGTCAACACAAGAGTCTAAAGGTCACAACTAGAGCTATTCTTTGTCAATAAACTTGTCCCTAACCATGAGGTCAAATGTAAATGTGTTAGTACTAAGTGAAGCCTACTTGAGACACTTTTATTCATTACTACTACATATCAAAGCAAAAAAGAAAAAGGATTCAATCCCTTAAGAAGGTTGTCACGCCATCGATCGTTGGGAAGAGCCACCCGGTTCACATAAAATCCACCTTTTGGAAAGAACCTTGGCATTAAGAAAACCAAGGGCTTATTGATCACACAAAATGTAAAAAGAATCTAAAAACTTAAAAAAAAGGCTACTAAAGGAAATAAAAAGCTAATCTATTAAGGAGAAATACGTGAGAAGTTATGAAGTAACAACAGAAAGTAAAATGAATATGTACAATAATGGAGTAAAACGAATATACCAACTGGAAATGAATATATACATCGAATGGTAAAGTTATATACATACCAAAAGTGAAAATAATGATAAATAAAGATAAAAAAAAGTAGTACCATAGTTATTACATGCCAATGTCATCAAATCATCATCAAATCAAAATGGACCACCCCCTAACTAAAATATAGCGTTGTCCTCAATGCTAATATCAAAATAAGATCAAGGAAAGAATTAGATAGTAAAGAAAACTCCCTATGTGGTCTCTGTCTGCATCGGGTCAGGCACATGAGTGGGCCCTCGGACTGCATAGGATCATCAGCTTCCTCCGAGTCCTCTAACTGGATCTCCATACCCTCTGACTGGGGCACCACGAGGTTGCGGAACATCTGGATCATCTCCTCAACAATATGTGTAGTGGCAGCTGGCTCCTCAGACTGGCCAGCTGCTGCATCTGGTGCCTGTGCTGCTGGGGATTTCTCCTCCATGAGCAAGTCCAATGGAATGTCTCCAGCAGATGTAAACTTCCCTACCTTGTTCTTCAGCAGCTCAACTGCCTCCTTTGAGGCCTTCATCTTCTTCACTTGCTTGCCCAGATCCTTGATAACCTTTCCATGTGCATCCAAAGTCTCTAGGATCTTCTTCTGGTTGTCCAGGAGCTTCTTCTGATTTTCCAAAAGCTCCTTCAATGAATCCTCCACTGATGGAGGTACCTGAAGCTGTGCTGGGGCTGACTGTGTTGCAACTGCACTGGATAAGACAAACAACTTTGATGTAGCTGCATGCATCCAGTTGTTGATGCTGGATAATGTCTGAGAAACCCGCAGTGTAGTGTGAGGGTAAGTGGAAGATGAGGGCACAGATAATGGCACGGTGATGAATGACCCCGATGAAGGAGGAGGCATGGCAGCTGAATATCCATCTGCTATGGAAGGCTCAGACCCAGTGGCCACTACCCTTGGCTCTTCAAGATTGCCGGTGGAGGTAGTGGCTTTATCCTTTGTTTTAGGGTTGTCCGATCCTTGGAGGCTATACCAGGAGAAATGATTTTTAGGCTTCACCTTTGTGTCATAGTTCCTCTTCTTGACCCCTTGGTCCTCGAGATACATGGTGATGAAGTTGGGGTAGGGATATGATCTTTCTTCTTTTCCAACTGCCTCGAAGATGTGGTAGGACATGAGGTTCCCCACATTGATTGGATACCCCGCCATGATGGAAGCTATAAAGATCACCTGGGAGAGTGGGAGGACATTATCATGTTGGCACGGGTCCAGCCGGCTGCACACAAATGTGGACCACCATTTGGCTTCAAAGCTGAGGGTGTTTCTAGCTATTGGAACTCCAGCTGTGAGCCATGCCAGTGTCGTCCCTAGAAAAAGTAATTGCAGCCGTGAAATATCAACAGCGGATCGCAAAAAAGTGATTGCGGCCGCGAATGCTAAACAACCCTCAGTGCTTTGAAGTTAAGGTATCACAGACCGCGGAGTTTTGGACGCGGCCGCATACCCTATTGCGGACCGTAAAAATTGATCGCGACCGCGAAATTCAATTAAAATCAGCACTGAAGAACATTGATAACTAGGTTTTTCACTAATTGTGCAAAAATTATAGCAATTAACCATGCAAAGCTACTAACCCCAACCCTCATTATGCATTTTAACACTACCCACATGCTTTCAAGCAAAAATTTAGCATCAATTCGAAATTTAGGCATTAATCTAACCCTAACTAAAAAGGAAAATTGAAAACAAAGAGAAAAGAAAATAAAAAGGAGAAATTAAATCATTGAAATGAATCATAACCGTTGTGAAATGTAATGAGAAATCAGCACTTGATGAATGAGATTGAAAGCAAGAAGGAGTGCACTGTGCTTAGGTGTGTGTGAGAAGTCAGGGTTTATAAAGTGAAAAATGATTCATGAACTCCTATTTATACTTAGAACTAGTCGACCCACCGCCTTACCTGAGTGCGGCCGTGAAATTTTGTCGCGGTCCGCACTCTGTTACCTTTTGTAATCTTCTTCAAACACATGGACGCGGTCCGCGAAATATTCGTCGTGGTCGTAAAATTATCGCGGTCCGCGAAAATTTGAATGCGGCCGCGAACTTTGAAGGATCTTTGACAGGAAAACTTCAGAGAGTTGGCATTTTTCTCATTTCAACTACGCGACCCCGCACAGAATTGTGCAGCGGTAAAGTGCTCACGCGTTCTGCAAAATTTTTGGCCGCGGTCTGCGAACTTTTTTCACTTAGCCAAATTTGGTCCTTGTCAATTTCCTGCACTGCACAACCAATTCCTACATACACATTACAACTAGTTAGTCCAAAACAATGCCTAATCTAAGAAGAAAATCAAAAGAAAGAAGAACACATGGGTAGCCTCCTAAGAAGCACCTGATTTTACTTCGCGGCACGACACATGTTACCATCATTCACTTGAAATGGATCAATGCCACAACATGGCCATCATCAACCTTACCAAGGTAATGCTTCACCCGGTGCCCATTGACTCTAAAGATCTCACCGTTCTTGTTTTTCAAATCTAGAGCACCGAAAGGAGTAACATGTACCACTTCTAAAGGACCGCTCCACTTTGACTTAAGCTTACCCGGAAACATTTGTAACCGAGAGTTGAATAAGAGAACAAGGTCACCTTCTTTGAATTCTCTGTTCCGGATATACTTATCATGTAAGTACTTCATCTTGTCCTTATATAAGGACGAACTGGAATAGGCATGGAACTGAAACTCATCAAGTTCATTCAATTGCTCTACCCGAATATTTGCAGCTACATCCCACTCAAGGTTCAATTTCTTCAGCGCCCACATGGCCTTATGCTCCAATTCCACCGGGAGGTGACATGCTTTCCCGAATACCAACCGATAAGGGGACATACCAATTGGAGTCTTGTAAGCTGTTCTATAGGCCCATAAAGCATCGTCAAGTTTCCCTGACCAATCAATCCGGTTTGCATTAACAATCTTGGAGAGAATACTCTTGATCTCCCTGTTGGAGACTTCAACCTGTCCACTTGCCAGAGGATGATAAGGAGTTGACACCTTATGAGTGGCACCATACTTGGAGAGTAAAGTGTCAAAGGCTTTGTTGCAAAAATGAGAACCCCCTTCACTAATGATGTCCCTTGGGGTGCCGAACCTTGTAAAGATATTTTTCTTTAAGAAAGTCACCACACTCTGTGCCTCATTGTTGGGCAAAGCCGTAGCTTCAACCCATTTGAAAACATAATCAATAGCATCAAGGATATAAATGTTCCCACATGAACTCACAAATGGCTCCATAAAGTCGATGTCTCACACATAAAAAATATCAATATTTAGAATGGTGGTGAGGGGAATTTCATTCTTCTTGGAAATTCCACCGGCTCGCTAGCGTCTTTGTACAAGGTAGGACAATAGAATCCACAACTAGGACCTTTGTAGTAGTTCTCTCCCCACTATGGTGACCACCATAGGGCGAGGAATGACAAGCTTCAATAATACCCAATTGCTCTTCTTCTGGAACACATCTTTGGATAACACCATCAGTGCAAATTTTGAAAAGATATGGCTCGTCCCAATAATAATCCAAGCTATCCCGTTTGAGCTTCTTCCTTTGGTTTGAAGATAACTCATTCGGGTAATTTCCGCTCACAAGATAGTTAGCCACATCGGCAAACCAAGGCATCTCGATCAAAGACATGGAGAGAAGTTTTTCATCTAGAAACGAATCATTGATCTCAAGGCCATCATGGGGCCTCCCCTCCTCTTCCAAGCAGGACAAGTGGTCCGCCACTTGATTCTCACTCCCTTTTCGGTCTATGATTTCAAGGTCAAACTCTTGTAGAAGAAGAACCCATCTCATAAACCTAGCCTTAGAGTCCTTTTTGGTCATCAAATAACGAAGTGCCGCGTGATCGGTGTGCACAATCACTTTGGTAGCTATGAGGTACGGGCGGAACTTTTCCATAACAAAGACAATGGCTAAGAGTTCTTTCTCGATCACCGTATAGTTAACTTGGGCGTTGTTCATGGTCTTACTAGAATAGTAGACCGGATGGAATATCTTGTTGATTATTTGCCCCAATACCACTCCAACCGCAATATCACTAGCATCGCACATGAGCTCAAAAGGTAAGCTCCAGTCTGGTGCGACAATGATAGGAGTGGTAGTCAACTTATACTTGAGTAGTTCAAATGCCTTCATACAATTATCATTGAACACAAGTTTAGCATCTTTTTACAACAACTTTCACAAGGGGTTCATCACTTTTGAGAAATCATTGATGAACCTATAGTAAAACCCCGCGTGACCAAGAAAGCTCCACGCTCCCTTGACGGATTAGGAGGAGGGAGTTTTGATATCAGTTCAATTTTTGCTTTATCCACTTCAATACTGTTCTTTGAGATCTTATGGCTGAGGACAATTCCCTCCTCGACCATAAAGTGACACTTCACCCAATTAAGCACCAAGTTGGTCTCTTCACAACGCGCCAAAACCTTATCAAAATTACCCAAACACTCTTCAAAATAATCCCCCACAACAGAGAAATCATCCATGAAAACATCGAGGAAGTCCTCCACCATATCCGTGAATATTTCCATCTCATACACCGCTAAAAAGTAGCTGGTGCAATACATAAACCAAACGACATCCTTGAGAATGAAAAAGTGCCATACAGACAGGTGAAGGTGGTCTTTTCTTGGTCTTCAGGCGCAATAAGAATCTGGTTGTAGCCAGAATCCCATCCAAGTGTGATGACCCAAAGGGTCATCTTGTGATTTAAGACTCTATTCCGCGCTTGTTAGCCTTAGAAAACTTATTTTTACTCACTTTAATTTGCGTGCGCAGTCCGGGCGTAAATACGGAAAGCCTTGATGTGGAAATTTATGAAATAATAATTTTTTAGATTTAAAATTTAATTTTTAGTTGACTTTGGTCAACGTTTTAAGTAAACGGACCCGGACCCGGACCCGGACCCGGACCCAGAACCGAACCCGTGTTCCGACGGTCCCGGAAGGTCCATAGTAAAATATGGGACTTGGGCGTATGCCCGTAATCGAATTACGAGGTCCCTAGCTCGAGAAATAAATTTTTGATGAAAATTGTAAGACTGATATTCTAAGAATTTAAGGAAACTGATTAATGTTTGATCTCATTGGTATCGAGCCCGTATTTTGGTTCCGGATCCGGGTATAGGTTTAATATAATATATATGTCATGTCTGTGAAATTTGGTGAGAAACGGAGTTTATATGACGTGATTTGGACCTTCGGTTGAGAAAATAGTAACTTTAAGTGCTCTTGAGAATTTTATTGATTTTGATGCTAAATCCGTAGTTTTAGATGTTATTTTGGAGATTTTATCAATGAGCAAGTCCGTATAATATTTTTATACTTGCGTGCATGTTTGTTTTGGAGCCCCGAGGGCTCGGGTGAGTTTAGGATAGGCTATAGAGTGATTTTGGAACCTTCGGTTGAGAAAATAGTAACTTTAAGTGCTCTTGAGAATTTTATTGATTTTGATGCTAATCTGTAGTTTTAGGTGTTATTTTGGCGATTTATCACACTAGCAAATCCGTATAATATTTTTATACTTGCGTGCATGTTTGGTTTGGAGCCCCGAGGGCTCGGGTGAGTTTAGGATAGGCTACAGAGTGATTTTGGAACTTAGAAATTTGCTGGTGTAACTGAGTCTGTAGCAGGCCTCTGATCTCGCAATTGCGAGATCAGGCTTCGCAAATGTGAACCAAGCAAGGACGCCAATTGTGAGGCTTTTATCACATTTGCGAAGAGAGGCTGGGCCAGCAGTTCTCGCAATTGCGAGTATAGCTTTGCAATTGCGAAGGGGGTCTGGGAAAGGGCATGTTCGTAAATGCGAACATCTACTCGCATTTGCGAGAAGGCCAGTTGTCGCAAATGAGACACTTTCCTCGCATTTGCAAAGGCAGCGGAAATGTGAAGGTTCTCGCATTTGCGAGATTCGCAATTGTGAAACTCAAGTCGCAAATGCGACATCCGCAACTGAGTAAAAGGGATTTAGACGGGATTTTTCATTCATTCTCCCAATTTTCAAAACCTAAACCTCAAGAGGCGGTTTTCCAAAGACCAATTCTTCTCCAAATCATAGGTAAGTGATTCTTAACTCTTTTCTTTCAATTTTTTACTTCCTTTAGCAAGATTTCAACCTAGAATCTAGGATTTTTATGGTGGAATTGGGGATTTTGGGTAGAAAACTAGGGATTTCGAAGTTTGGGAATTTAGACCTTAAATTGAGGTCGGATTTCAAAACCAGTTGTATATCCGGGCTCGAAGGTGAATGGGTAATCGGGTTTTGGTTCGAATTTTGCGTTTGGACCAAGCGGGCCCGGGTGTTGACCTTTTCCAATATGAACTAAATTGAACTGTAGTTATCGGAGATTATTTCTAAGGCTTATATTGAACCATTTGGTCGGAAATTAGCTAGATAATGTGGACTCGGAGCCTAGGTTGAAAGGCAAAGCGGTGATTGAGCGTTTAGTGTTTGGAGCGAGGTAAGTGTTGTGTCTAACTTTGGCTTGAGGGAATAGGTATTGCGTGATTATTTGCTACGTGTTTTGTTGTTGAATACGACGTATAGGTGAGGTGACGAGCACCCATGCGTTGTGGTCGAGTCATATCATGCGAGTGAAATTTCATTCTTGCAAATTTTGTAGTTGTAAATCCTATCATCCATGCTTATTGTTGATATTGAAATGTTGGGAGACTTATGTCCGGTTTTACTGAGGTTGATAAATTTGTGAATATTTATTCAAGGTTGAGATGTTAAATTGTGAAATTAATCATTGATGAAATAGTGGTTTCTTTGTGAAACTTCTCTCTATTCGTTGTTATTAATTTATTTGTATTGTGAGGAAGAGTGTAAAGAACGAAGGGTGATGCGGTGCATGATTTATTTATATTGCGAGGAAGAGGCACGGAGGGTAATGTCGTGCAAGATTTATTTATATGGCGAGGAAGAGTGTAAAGCACGAAGGGTGATTCCGTGCACGATTTATTTATATTGTGAGGAAGAGAGTAAAAGTACGAAGGGTGATGTCGTGCAGTCTTATTTATTATTTGGTGAGGTTGAGAGTAAAAGCACGAAGTGTGATGCTGTGCAGTTTTCCTTACTGTTTTAATTGCTTAATTTGTTTATAGATTATTGTTTAATTCTGTCTTTTCGTTATTCTCACTCCTTATATTGAATCCCCCAATGTATGTCCCCTTTCCATTAATTATTGTTTTATCTCTTTAATTGTTGTTATTTCCAGTTGCATGATGATACTGTTCAGGTTTTATGTGGTTTCCTGTCCTAGCCTCGTCACTACTTCGCCGAGTTTAGGCTCGACACTTACCAGTACATAGGGTCGGTTGTACTGATACTGCACTCTGCACTTTCTGTGCAGATCCAGGTATATGTCTGAGCTGATTTTTGGGGTAGTAGCTGACATCTGCGTAGGATACACGAGGTAGATCTGCCGACCTCCGCAGATTCCTGGAGTCTCTTCCTTTATATCCATTTATTGTTTTATTTAGTTCACAAACAGTTATACATTTTCTTTCAGTCAAATACTTGTAGTAAATTCTTAGTAATCCGTGAGTTGTGACTCTAGATCATGGATAGTTAGACATATTGGTATTATTGCGCAGTATTATTTCACAACTTTTACTTCTTATATTGTTATCATGTGTTGAATGGTAATGGATACTCATGTAGTTTTAAATGTTGTAAGTATCTAATGTTGGTTTGCCTAGCAAATGTAGCGTTAGGCGCCATCACGGTCCCGACGGTGGGAAATCGGATCGTGACACCAAGAAGCAATAATAAGCACATCCGACTAACCTATCTGATCAAGGAATGAAAGCGGAAAATGGTCTTTCCGAGTCACTTTGTTGAGCTTTCTATAATCCATGCATACTCTCCAACCGGTGACGGTTCTTGTGGGGATCAACTCATTGTTGTCATTCGTAATCACAGTCATGCCCCCTTCTTTGGGACACATTGTACCAGTGCAGTCCATAAACTATCAGAAATGGGGTAGACAACCCAACATCCAACCACTTATGATCTCCTTCTTGACTACCTCTTGCATGGCCTCATTCAACATTCTTTGATGTTCCACGGACGGTTTGGCATCCTCCTCCTATATGATTTTGTGCATGCAAATGGCAGGGCTTATATCCGCCAATGTCCAACCTATTTCCTTCTTCCTTATTTGGAGCACCACCATAGTAGAATCTACATGCACGTTAGTTAAACACGAGGAAAGAATAAAAGGTAAAGTGGAACAAGGGCCTAAGAACTCATACCTGAGGTGTGAAGGCAAGGGCTTCAACTCTAATGTTGGTGGCTCCCCAATTGAGGGCTTTGTTGGTGGAGTCTTTCGGTTCTCAAGGTCCAAGGGAAGTTTTCGGGGCCCATATATATATGATCTCATTCCTTGCTAAGCATTGACACATTCTACAAATCCTTCCTTCTCATCATCATTATGATTCAATAATACAGCTTCCAAGGTATTGTCGCGCCCCCTCTTTCCTCGCGGAGATCGGGTTTATGACATTCGGTTGAGACAAATCTTTCCTTTTGGGAAAGGGGTTTGTGTTTTTTAGAGTCGCCACCAGTTAGATGATGAGGTAAGTGTAGAGTAAAGGAGCAGTAGTGTGCAGAGAAGGAGAGCAGCAATGTATAGAACAATATAGACCAATAGAGTAGTAATGCAAATAGAACAGTGGCAGATCAAGTAGAGTAATAGAGTTACTCAATCTTGGCTTTTAGCCGACTGAGTAGAAAGCAAACAACAAGAGAGAAAGAAAAGTTCAGAACAGAGTATGTTTGTGTGTGAGAGGGAGAGCTTGAACTGTGTCTGTTCGTGTGTTGTGCTAATGAGAGAGTATAGTATATATTGTTTTGAAAATAGGCAGAAAATAAGGTAACAAATCATAGTTCAGCACAATTATAGAAGTAAACATCAATTAGAATCAAATTAATGTTAAGACTCCCTTTAATTAAGGAGTCATGTACAAACGGTAATAGACAGTGATTAAATAAGGAAAGAGAATCGTGTAAGAGATGATTTTAACATATAAGAAGAAACATAAGTATAGAGCATGTAAGCAAGGCCAAATTCAGAATGTTCTAATTAAGGAAAGGTTTGAGAATCAATTTAACAACCTAGAATAAGGCAGGAAATAATTTAATTCTGGAAACCAGTAGGAGAACCCTCGAGTGAGGTTTGAATTATAGGAAATCATCATTAATCAGAAAAAGTGTCACACATTTAAGGAAATACTCAAAATCGGTGGAGAACAAAATCAGTGAAATGTCAATCATAGAGATTCAGGATTCACAAATAGAAAGTATTACTGATTTAGGAGAAATTAGCACAAATTATGAGAACAAACGGAATAAAACTCATAATCAGCAAAAAATCAGAAACCCTAAGAAGTCGGGTGGGGTAAAATCATAAAAATTGGGGATTCATATAGAGAGTAGTTCAAATCAACAAAATAATCATGATATAGGCAAGAATGATCAAAATCAGAAACCCTAACACGCAAACATAGGGTAAAAATCACAGAATCATAGGATGTTCATGAGAAACAAACACATATACAGGTTAATTGAACATATACTCAAAGACAACCTCCGAATCACAGATTAAACCAAGAGACTTAGGGCTTTAATCATAATAACTTAGATAAAAAGAGAGAAACTCAAATAAAGATTAAACATAACGAAAAATCATAAGGTAATACTTAAAATCTGAAGGAAAATCATTTTTGGAAAGAGATTCGAAAACCCTAGTCTGGTAGATGAAGAGTCACTTTATGAAAATCGGAAAAACCTTTGAAAACCCCAAGAATAGCTCATAATAAGCCAATATCTTTCTGTGACAGACAACCCAAAGAGAAGGAGAAACGGCTTAAGAACCACTGGTTCTAGCCGGAGATAAGGGAATCTTATTCGGACGGCCGTGGACGGTCGGAGAATGGCATGAGAGGTCATGGGAGATGAGTGAGCCGCCTCTGGTTCACTTGAGGGCTTCAAGAGCGGTGACATACGTTTAAGGAGGGAGCCATGAGGCTGGGATGGTGAAACCACCATAATTTCCGGCAAGGCGACGACCGGAAAAGGGGGCTAGGTTTAGCAGAGGGAGTCGAGGAGACAAGAGAGTTGAGAGAGATGAGGCGGCGGAGTGAGATGATAGAATGAGAGGGGGAAATGAGGGTTTGGGGTAGGTCGTTTAGGATTAATTAAGGAAAGGGATTGTTGGTTGATTTCCCAATGCACACGCAAGTGTACGTGGTGGACAAGTAATATAGGATTTTAAGTCCAGATATCGTACCCACACGGACTTGTGATTAACTATCAACTAAACTAAACTCAAACAAATATTTAACTAAAATTAATCTAAAATAGTAAATTAAGAGATTAAAGAGACAACTAACTTAATGACGAATTCAATGTAATTTGATATTCTAGAGTTATGGGTTGGCAAACAATCACGTTGAGTTTTCGACCTAAATCTTCAAATCAGGTTTATTGATTGACGAGGTTAATATTGCTCGTAGCCTTCTCCCGAAGTACAACTCGCCTATTCAAGCTAACCTAACGCCTATATTCCTATGGAATCAGGATTAACAAGAACGCATTAATAATTCCCGTATAATAACCAAGCAAGGCGATTAGGTATATTCCTATCCTAACCGCAAATCCGCT
>ML425218.1:8902-47586 GCA_005239525.1 Nicotiana knightiana
GGGGGGGGGGGGGGGGGGATGGGGGAAGTACCGGTAACCAAAAGGCCATCTGACTTTGTAACTGATCCGATCCTCGTTCTAAATTAGGGTATGACACTAACAGAAAATAAGTCACGCCAGCATGCACTTCCCAAAAGATTTAGAAGATTCAGAGAGAAGAAGGATTTCGCAACAGTTTATATACAATCCACATAATATCAAAGCGGTAAAAACGACATTTAGCACATTAGGCTCAAACACGCAAAAAATCAGATAATAAAAAAAATCCAACCATAAGAGTTATTCTGAGCTCGAATTCTGAACCCTGAATCAGAGATTCTGGGTTCGATCCCCAGCAGAGTCGCCAGAGCTGTCACACCTCCTTTTTCCCGCCAAGGTGGGGATTAGGGAGTTTGTCCAATTAAAGTGACATTATCGAAATGGGATTAATTATTTATTTTTAGAGTCGCCACTTGAAATAATTTATGGTGTCCCAAGTCACCGGTTTATTTTAAATCCCAAATCGAGGAAGTTTTGACTCTATTTTAAAGTCTGCAAAAACCAGAAGACCAGGTAAGGAATTATGTTAACTTGGGAGAAGGTGTGAGGCACTCCCAAGTTATGTGGTTTTAGCACGGTCACTTAACTATTAATAATTGGCCAAATTATCTGTTTTAATACATGTTTTAGACCTATTGTGCATTTTAGCCTTTTTACATTTTAGCCGCTTTTAAATATTTTAAACAAGTACTCTAGTTTATTTAAACAAGTTGCGGTGTCGTCCACTTGTTATTTTGTACACATCTCAAATTATGTCACGGGAACTGTACTCACGATTCTACAACTGTCACGACCCATTTCTAGAGTCGTGATGGCGCCTGTCGTGGAACCAGGTAAGCCACCCATTTTATCTACTAAATACAATTACCAATATAATATCCTTCTTAACAAGTCTGAAATCAATAATAATAGTAAGTTTGAATTTGAAAACAGGTTTATAAAAAATCAAAACCCAACTCCTACAAATCCCGGATCCAGTGTCACACAGTCATGAGCTGCTAATACTGAATACAACTAAAAAGAAATGACCAACATAGTCTGAAAATAAATACGACGGTAGAAAAGGAAGAGAAGACGAGATCACGGTCGCCAGCTGATACCTCGTCAACTCTGATGAAACTGCTTCTACTCACTGACTAGAGCTGAATCCCGCTGTACCTGGATCTGCACACAAGGTGCAGGGGATAACGTGAGTACACCAACTCAGTAGTAACGAAACCAAACTACAGGCTGAGAGGTAGTGACAGACTAAACCTCCGATAATTCAAACAACAGTATATAACTCGGACATGACAGTAATATATCAGGAAATAAACACGATGCATCAACATATGTCTGTAACTCTGCATCCTAGCATGAATTCATATAGAATCAAGAATGATGTATACTCAGTATAGAATGATGTATACTCAGTAATCAAACTCTCATAAGGTGGTCCACTCAGTACTAGACTACGGCCTCCCGACCCAGGGAAGTCCATCCCGGATATTACATAAACACAAGTGACACTGTCACCTAGTACTGAGGAAAAAGGCCGATCCAGCCATCACAGAGAAGATCCATCTCCGGTTAATGATACCCACAGAGGAAATCCATCTCCGGAACATAAGACCCACGGAGAAGATCCATCTCCGGAACATGAGGTCCAGGGAGAAGATCCATCTCCGGAACATAATACTCGGACAAGATCCATGTCCATGGAAATCCATCCCTCAATATCCGTGCGGTCACTGGGGGTGTAAAGACTCCGGAAGGTCTCCTTTCAGCCGAAGCGCTATATCAAGCCAACAAAGGCATGATTCCAAGGTCGCTACGGTGTGCAGTCCGACCTCATAACTGTCTCAAAACCAGGCTCCAAGCCTCACTCAGTCAGTACCTTCCAGTCTCACTCACAATGCTCTAACATATGAAAATCAGTCCAAACCAATGATAATATAGAATAAACTGGCAACTTACGAGACTGAGGCATGAAACATATACTATAACATGACTGACTACATGAAAACAATAATCATAAATAGAGACAATAATCGACCGTTCCGGTCTGAACATATCGGCGTGAAGCCTTAACATTTATACTTAGCATGATTTCTATTTCGTTCAAGGTAAATACCACCTTCACAGTACAAATATCAACCTGAGATAACTATTAGACAGTGCCATGGGATGAGCCAGGCTACAAATATTCGGTGTACGTCCGCATGCCCGTCACTTGGCAAGTGCGTCACCTTAATTAACATCATATATCAAATAGTTTGGGGTTTCAAATCCTTAAATCCAAGTTTGGAAGCGTTACTTACCTCAAAACCGGATAACATACTATTCCGCAGTGCCTTTGCCTCTAAATTCGGCCTCCGAGTGCTCCAAATCTACCAACAATCAGATGTATATCATTATAATATGTTAAGGAACTAATCCTAATCGAAATGTATCAAAAATACTCAGAATCCCGAAATTGGTCAAACCCGACCCCCGGTCCCACGTTCTGAAACTCAGGAAATAAACAAGATGCATCAACATATGTCTGTAACTCTACATCATAGCATGAATTCATATAGAATCAAGAATGATGTATACTCAGTAATCAAACTCTCATAAGGTGGTCCACTCAGTACTAGACTACGGCCTCCCGGCCCAGGGAAGTCCATCCCGGATATTACATAAACGCAAGTGACACTGTCACCTAGTACTGAGGAAAAAGGCCGATCCAGCCACCACAGAGAAGATCCATCTCCGGAACATGATACCCACAGAGGAAATCCATCTCCAGAACATAAGACCCACGGAGAATATCCATCTCCGGAACATGAGACCCATGGAGAGGATCAATCTCCGGAACATAATACTCAGACAAGATCCATGTCCAGGGAAATCCATCCCTCAATATCTGTGATTTCCTCATCTGATATTTAATTTTAAGAGGTCCGTGATTTATGAAAATTGTTTGAACAAGTCGCGATGTCGCGCACTCGTTTGTTTTTGTGCACATTGCGAATCACGCCACGGGAACCATAACCCGTGATCTACAACATACTTTATAAATATTCGAAATTATGGTCGAGTCACGTGAAATGCACACTCGAGTTGAGGATTATGTATCACGACCATGCCACGGGAACCGTATCCATAGCCATGATGATTTATTATTAATCGCGCCTAAAGCAAGCTACGATGTTCACGATAATTTCTTTCTAAGTTTGAGATTAATGCAACGTTCTTGGGATATAGATTAATCTAGTAAAAGAAGTGTGTCTTTGACTACTAAATGGTAAAAATTGCACGGGGCGCCCTAGTTGGTCACCCTCATTTAACCTATACCCATATTTTTAAAATTATTTAATCTATACCCTAATTTTTACAACTTCAGGCGCCTCCTTCTTCCTGCTACCTGTGCACTCCTTTCTTTCTCCTTTCACTGTTTGTCCGTTGTGTTACCTGTGCGCAACCTCCATCTTTGTTGATATCAGAATCAAATTCATCTTAGAATTCTTGATGCATAATGGCGCTGTTTTATTTGATCACCGGTGATTCTTTTGCTCGATTCTACATAATTAACAACCACTCGAGAAGCCTTTGCAAATTTTGTATACACGAATGCATTCAATGAACTGAGATCGACCTTCTTTGTGCAATGAGTTGTTTAATAGATTGCTAACCCAATTTTAGAGTAAAGTGAAAATCTAAAAATATGCAGTGACAAAAACTAGCATAATAACCTTTTATCTCCTTTCACTTCCCTCAGTCTGATGAGAAATTTCTATCTTCGATACAAAACAAACTTCAGCACTGAAGTTTACATCACAAATATAACAAAACTTAAGCTAAAACATGCTGAAGTTCAGCAAATATAGAACAAAACTTCAGCTAAAACATGCTGAAGAATAGAGAACAAAAATTTAGCTAGTAGAATGCTTAAGTTTAGCAATTACAAACAAAAGCTTCAGCCAACACTAAGTTTACGCGAAAAAACTTCAGCAAAAACATGCTAAAGTTCAGCAAATAGAGAACAAAACTTCAGCTAGTAGAATGCTTAAATTCAGCAATTACAAACAAAAACTTCTGCCAACACTAAGTTTATGCGAAAAACTTCAGCTAAAACATGCTGAAGTTCAGCAAATAGAGAACAAAACTTCAGCCAGTAGAATGCTTAAGTTCAACAATTACAAACAACTTCAGACCCGTCTACTAGAATGCTGAAGTTTGCGTTATTGCCTTTGCTACTTCAGGCCCGTATGCCTGAAGTTTACGCGAAAAGTGGGTAAGCTTGCCATTTTTTTTGCAAAATAGGTATAAGTTAAAACGTAACCCAAAAAGTGAGTATAGATGCAAATCTCCCTACTATATGTCAGTGTAACCAAAAACATTACAAATGAATTTATTGCTAATAAATTATTCATATAATCTATCCAATAAAATCACAAAATTGGACTAAACCAGTGTTCGACCTTAAACTAAGGTAACAACGACAACAAGTCAACCAAAGTTTGGCCTATTAGTCCTAAAGCCCATTAACGATTTCAAAAATAGTAATAAAAAAAACTAATCTCAGTTAACTAATATTTAACAAAGGTTCCAATGATCTAAACTTAAATGAAACGAGCGACCTTAAACCAGTCCAAATCAAGATGTACAACACAAATGAAAGAAAGACATAATTAACTTCAAAGTTACGAATCCAAATCAGATGCATAATTTCAATATGTATTAATCACAAACATGACTACTGTGAGTACTTTTGAAGCTTAACAACGTGCTTCTTAAGATCCTATCACAAACAAACAGTAGATGAGGCCTGAATTCTTTCCACATTACCACACAAACATCTACTGGGCTGATTATTAGGATTACTCAACAAAATCAAAGACCAGATCAAGGATTTTATTACTAAAAAAAATGTTGAATCACATGAACTTACCTAGCTTGAGAAAAGAGGGATGTATTACCGCTTCCAAATGAAGACTTAACTGAAGAAGGAAGGAAATCGGCTACTGTCACGACCCAAAATTCATAAGGTCGTGATGGCACCAGATATCATTGTCGGCAAGCCAATCATTAATTAATCGAAATAATTTTTGGTTTAAAACATTTATGAAAAATATTTCCTTTCTCTTATTACATTTTAACCAAATAGAAATCTGTTAAGTAAAACAACAACTTAAGTATTACACTTTAACAATTATACCCCAAGACATATCCCAGAACCCGGTGTCACTAGTACATGAGTAATTTTTAAGAATTTATACAATCATTACAAAGCCTGTCCGAAATACAACTGGACAAGGAATTTAAAAATGAAATAAATACAGTACGAGGGAGACACTGTCAGCTGCGGATCGCCTCCGGATGATGCGGATTGCCTAAGTCTCCGAATCCTCCACATTGCTATGAAAGTACTTCTGCAATAAAATGCACAACAAGTGTAGCATGAGTACAAAAACAACATGTACTCAATAAGTCCCCCGCCTAACCTCAGAGAGGTAGTGACGAGAGGATAAATTAGACACTTACTAAAGGTCAATTTAGAATATTTAAGTGTGACACTAAGCATGATTATCATAGACAATTTATTAAAATCAGGAATAAATATTTTCAAATCCGTTCACGTTTAACACTTTATATCTTCGTCATATTAATAACAATTAATCAACATGGGTGATTTAATCAAATAACAATTAATCGACGGGAAGGAACAACTTCTTCCAACATCTTTTTAATAACTTTAAATCTCTGTCATTTCAATTGACAACTTAATATTTCAGGCCAGTAATCAGGCAAAATCATAGCAACTACGCAGTAAATATCATGCGCAAGCAATGCCGAGGGTCGAACGGCGCAGACCAACAATAATAAACTGTGCACTGCCGAAGGGTCGAACGGCTCGAACCATAGATGTGTCTATCTGCCCCGCTCGCGAATCGATCGTGCGACGTGGTTAAAAATAATACGGCTAGCCTGCTACCAAATCATACCTGCGATTCATTTGCTCATATGAATACACACACAAATACAAGGTCATCCTGCTCGCGAATCATACATGTGACCTAGGCACCCAAAGTTACACATCCACATAATAAATCCGTATTTTATCAAGAAAATAGTTTTTCTCAGGAAAGTGGTAAAATTCTTCGTAAAGGAACATGAAATATAGCTTTTAAATTTTTTTTTTGAAACTCATTTGACAAGTTTAATGATATTCCATAATACAACCCAGTCCAGATACACAAATATCCATAGAGGAATCAATTCCCTTTTCTAGAAGATTAAAAAAAATGAACTCTAGTCTTCTTTCAGATATTCAATTACGGTTTTGATTATATTATCAGTTTAAAGTTACAGGCAGGATTACAGGTACAACACGTAAGGCATGCTAGTGGGTCCTAGACTACCCGGACATGGCATAATAGTAGCTACGCACAGACTCCCGTCACCTCGTGCGTACGTAGCCCTCGAACATAATAGCATGTACTGAATTAATTGACCTAGGGGGACGATTCCCCCCTCACAAAGTTAGAAAGGAGACGTACCTCGCCCCGAAATTCCAATACCGGCTTACAAGCCCTTCCGATGACTCCAACGGACGCACCACGCTCCGAAACTACAACATAATGGTAAAGCAATGAAACTTCATCCTAATACTCACAACAAATTCAAATTATATACTTTCCCAACCCCGCTCGAAGAAATGACAAAAATGCCCTCGGGCCCACGTGCCCGAAAATCCGAAATTCTCGAAGATACATTCTACCCGTAGCCCTACTAGTTCAATCATACAATTTACTCTACATTCCATACTCAAACTCGTGGCTAAATTCCAAATTTATATTTTCTAGGTTTCTTCACTCATTTCCCAAATTCCTACCAATTTCCATGCCTAATCCATGCATATAATCTTGTATTTATCTTACAAACGGGAGGAATTTACTTACCTTGATGCCTGACGAAAATCCCCCTTGAAATGCTCTCCAAAATCGGCCTTGCCAAATGAAAAATGGGTGAGAAATGACAAAAATCCGACTTTAAAACATTCTGCCCAGGCCTCTTTTCGTACCTGCGGTCCAATAGCCGCTCCTGCGACTCCGCACCTGCGGAAATTCTATCGCAGGTGTGGCTCTGACTCAACCCAGCATCACTCGCTTATGCGGTCCCTTCTTCGGACCTACGCTTCTGCAGGTGCGACCCATCTTCCGCACCTGTGGCCTCCTCAGCTCCAGCCCAAAACTCGCACCTGCGGCGCCCTTAGCCGTACCCGCGGCTCTGCACCTGCGGTCAAAGCCTCGCAGGTGCGGTTATACTAGATGACAGCGACCTTTAGCCTTCTTCAACTTCAAACATTGATCCCTTAACCACCCGGAATTCACTCGAGGCCCCCAGGACCCCGTCAAGTTATACCAACCTGTTCCAAAACATAATGCGGACTTGCTCGAGGCCTCAAATCACATTAAACAACATCGAAACCACGAATCGCACTCAAATCCCAACTTTATGAACTTAGAAATTTCCAACTTCTAGATCCGATGCCGAAACCTATCAAATCACGTCCGATTGACCTCAAATTTTGCGCACAAGTCATATTCAACATTACAGACCTTCTCCGACTTCCGTAATCGCATTCCGACCTCGATATCAAAACTTCCACTTCCGGTCGGATTTCTCAAAAACCTTCAAATTTCTATCTTTAGCCAAAAGACTTCAAAATGACCTACGGACATCCAAATTCACTTCCGATCGCGCTCCCAACTCCAGAATCACCATACAAAGCTATTTTCAGACTCGGAATCCCAAACAGACATCCACAACACTAAAATGCACTTCAAGCCTAAATTTATGAAATTTTTCTAAAATGATAACTTCCACCATATTCGCCGAAATGTTCCCGGGTTATCCAAAACCCGATCCGGACATACGCCCAAGTCCGAAATCATCATACGAACCTACATGAACCTTCAAATCCTGATTCGGAGGTCGTTCACTCAAAATTCCAATTTTAGTTTATTCTTCCAACTTAAGGCTTCTGAAATGAGAATTTTCTTTCCAAATCAATTCTAAACTTCATGAAATTCAATTCCGACCACACCCACGGGTCATAATACCTGAAACGAAGCTGTTCACGACTTCAAACCATTGAACGACACGCTAGATCTCAAAACGACCGGTCGGGTCGTTACATTCTCTCCCACTTAAACCGACGGTCGTCCTCGAATGTGCTAAGAACTGCTCTGGTGTTACCTGAAATCACTGTTTAACACCCCGTGCACCTTAGCGTGCTAGCATAACCCAGTTGAGTACATTAGCTTGATCACATCTGAATATTTCTTCTTTTATCCATATAATAAGCTCATAATTCATTCAAACACCTGAAATTCCTCTGCCAGGCCTAGTTCCAATATATAAACACCGTATCAATTTCCACATGACATGCCAGAACATGACTTCATACCTTTGCTGAATTAGCGCCATGCACCGCAAGATTCATCATCTAACCACAATGACATTCCCTGAACCTTAATAGCCAAAATTCTACGAATCGGATGCTCCCAATGCACCTCACGATATATATATATATATATACATACATCCTGCTATAATACTGACGATACCACCACAACGGAGGAAAATGTGCAGAAATTCATACTCAACTGCAGAGTTAACAACTCCTTGAATACCTCATCTTGACTAGAATCATCACTTCCTTATGAACCTGAATAATGGTATTTGTTCTTTAATATACTTTTCACATAACCTTATCGCACTGATCCCTGATCCCTGATCCCTGATCCCTGATCTGATAGTCCCGTCTCACCTAGTATGAACTGCTCAGAAAACAAATCACCCCAAACATGGCCAACAACTTCACATGATACCACATCGCGCCGATAGACCATAACTCGAACATGATAATAAGAAATGACTCAGGAAGGAACTATTCAATTCACGCAACTAATATGAATTCTTATAAGAAAATAGGAAGTAGAACACAAGAAAATAAATATAGAACCTTACTCATCATCACACTGTTGCGGCGTGCAACCCAATCCGAATAACATACCCGTGGCAACGTGCCACCCGATCCACACATAAAATTTACATAAGAAGATATATATATGCGGAGCTGATTTGCTCAATATTACGAATTACTGAATATCGATCATAAGCACGCTAAGTGAATAATACCATCTTGGGGAGACCGATAAAGCCGTAGGCTACATAACTCAAACACAACTGAGGTGCGATATATAGATATATACACTCTGGATCACAAGATCTATCCTGCTCACATAACATCCCCACTACGCGGGACCTCAACACATAGGAAATTATCAAGCCGTTTCACAACTCCCACGACACAATCATAATAACACATGGATTTGACGAAGACGGAACAACATCCACTGTTCTAATACCCTTCCATGAAAAGCGCTCTACTGAAATGAACATGCCTGGCTCACACGGAGCCCATAATCATATTTAAATCCATCCACAAACATCGAGCCACCTTGCTCGCACCAACTAAGCTAATAGCTTTCACCTGGGTCCATATTAACCCACTTTCTCTCATAAT
Organism: Nicotiana knightiana; assembly: GCA_005239525.1. Classification (NCBI taxonomy): domain Eukaryota; kingdom Viridiplantae; phylum Streptophyta; class Magnoliopsida; order Solanales; family Solanaceae; genus Nicotiana; species Nicotiana knightiana. The sequence goes on from ML425218.1 coordinate 18,501, forward strand.
ATGCAAGAACACCCATCATAGTCGGGACAAACACCCCACGATTCACAACCAAATGAACTGAACGCCTCTTAGGCACAACTTCTCAAATAAACAACATTGCACTTCTTTATACTCGGTCTAAATCTTCAATCCATCAAGTGTCTACATGTCACACTTTATACAATCTTTTCGGTCACACTTCCACGACCTTCCACACAAGGCAACAAGTCGCACATCCACCATTGGCCATACTACGCTGTAAGACAAATCAAGAACCCATAACTAGGGTACAAAGCCTCTTTCATCGAACATCAACCTCAGGTGACACTGAAGATAACACCAGCTTACTCTGAACTTTCAAATCACTTTTTCTTGCTCTTTCGAGTTCATGACATCCTTATTAACACCGAACCGCAATCTCGATTCTTACTCCCACTTACATACTACTTACCACACCTAACATGCCAATATGAGGTACCGCAAGAATTCCATCATAACTTCTGAACCACCAATAGGGTGAACACTTCATCATATAGAAACCTTTTACTTAACTCCATTCAAGAGAAACATCACAACACACGAGTGAATTCCCACAATCACCCAACATGCAAATCCTTAGGTAGTACCTATACCACCATAACCCTTCCAGGATCCGCCTACACCTGAAAGGCCATAACACTCAAGTGCTCCCACATGAAATCTGTTATGATGGCCGACAGGCCTCGCACACACCGGCACAAACCACATGCATAACTAAATCACATCAAAGGAACCGATCACTGCCGCAAATGTGCCATTTCAACCATGGCTAATAAATCTATCTTCTTTTAATCATCTTTAATTGCTTCAGGAATAATAGCAACTTCCTCCAACTCATAGCAAACTCAACACTCTCTCCTTCCGAGTGACCTTGGCTCACGAGACTATGCTACCTAAATCCCGCAACCCGTCTCATACCTTCCTGATAATATTTCTACAATCCGAAGTTTACTTTCTCTCACTCCTCCAATACTATCTTGCATGCTGAAACATATCATAGAATATTCCAAACATCTTCCTTCTTCTCAGAAGCTGCCTGAAACCCTTAAACTCCGCATTCTTAACTTTTGAACTCACTAGGACCGCTATTGGGAGTCACCCACTCCAACTGTCCCCGAATACAATCAACTCCAAGGATTTTCTAGCACAGGAACACCCCTTTCAAGGAAACATGTGACCGAGTCACTATCCTGACAACTCACCTACGCCTCAAGCATAAATCCTGAATCTCCCAAAGCCTAACCCCGGCCCGACAGGGCCAACTTTTTCACATATTCGTCAGATTCTACGCACAATCACCATTTTACTCCTTTCCCTTAGCTGAAATAACTTGCCAACACGCCGACAATCCGCGACCCTATATGAAGACAACCCTACAACCCAACTGCAGATGGTGGGACTCCCCCACTTAGACCGAAGCTACTCCTTGCACCACTCTAGACCCTATTGAGATCCTTTCTCCTTTGATAACACGATCTATCTCAAGCAATCCGTCCAATTCTTCCAGATCCTCTTGCTAGCATTCCCTAAATACTCAAATTCTCTAGCATCATTCACACATTCTGCCTCCTACCGAATAGCCACTAGAACCCCTCACAGAGACCTGCCAACCCCTCTATCGCTAACCTATTCACAGAAGATAACCCACCTGTGGAAATCACCCGCGGACACCTCCCAACGATGCTGAATGCACGCTCTCTGCGAATTCAATACCCCATCCTATGCCCTGTTTCATTTACCAACTTTACTAGTCCGTCCGCTTCTCATGGACATCCATTAAATGCGTGACAATATCTTCAAATTCCAAGCTATGCTGCCGCTCCCCCACTTTGCAGCTGCTCGACTTCCGCTTCTTACACCTAGTCTCCTAGAGATGGAACCACCGCCTAGCCTCACTTCAGGACCATTCTCTGTATCTATCAAACCAGAAGATCACCACGAATTCAAGCTCTCCGAAGATCATCTTTCTCTAGCTGCCTTCATTACCAACCCTTATCTGGTAATGAACCACTGCACCTTACGATCTATGCCAACTGCTTTCTTTAATACTCCTTCCCAAGGACCCCACGCAACCGAAGAAACCATAGCACCGCCAAACTTAACATATTCCATTCGATCAATGACGAAGACTACACATCATAGGTGCATATCTTATATCACTTGCAGACACCAAGTCTTACTACTTTATCAACCCCAACCGGACCATTCATAACCTAAATGCCTTTCCACTGCCGGCACTAGAATACCGAAATCTCGAAATCACACTCTGAGAAGACCTCCCTTCAAACCATTCATCATCCCCAACATACGGACAAACATTCTATCATCATATCGACGTCACACGATAACCAATCGCAAGCATCATCACTACTTGAGCCTAGCCTTAAGGCTCCCGGAAACACAACTATTGAGATGAAACAACATAGACCCTTTTGCAGGGCCATAACAACAGCCCCAACCAATTACGCATGGAAACATATCGAATTACATCCGTAGCACCATTTCGACTCCTCAAATTCCTAATTCACAGCAAGCGCTTCGCAAGGCGTAAGATTGAATAGGAATAAACATAGGCATAAGCCTCAAAGAAATCAAATCGCACAATGAGGAATCAAGAAGGGAAGTACTCCTAACAGTCCTGTAGCCTTTCGAAGATAAGTACAGACGTCTCCGTACCGATCCGCAAGACTTTACTAGACTTTCTCATGACTCATGAGACCTACATGAACCTAATGCTCTGATACCATGTTTTCACGACCCAATATTCATAAGTTCGTGATGGCGCCGGACATCATTGTCAGGCAAGCCAATCATTAATTACTTGAAATAATTTCACGTTTAAAACATTTATGGAAAATATTTCCTTGATCTTATTACATTTTAACCAAATAGAAATCTGTTAAGTAAAACAATAGCTTAAGTATTACACTTTAACAATTATACCCCAACACATATCCCAGAACCCGGTGTCACTAGTACATGAGAATTTCTAAGAATTTATACAATCATTACAAAGCCTGTCCGAAATACAACTGGACAAGGAATTTAAAAATGAAACAAATACAGTAAGAAGGAGACTCTGTCAGCTACGGATCGCCTCCAGATGATGCAGCTCGCCTAAGTCTCCGAATCCTCCACATTGCTGTGAAAGTGCCTGTGCAATAAAATGCACAGCAAGTGTAGCATGACCACAAAAATAACGTGTACTCAATAAGTCGCCCGCCTAACTCAGAGAGGTAGTGACGAGAGGTCAAATTAGAAACTTACTAAAGGTAATTTTTGAATATTTAAGTGTGACACTAAGCATGATTATCATAGGCAATTTATTAAAATCAGGAATAAATATTTTCAAATCCGTTCACGTTTAACACTTTACATCTTCGTCATATTAATAACAATTAATCAACATGGGTGATTTAATCAAATAACAATTAATCGACGGGAAGGAACAACTTCTTCCAACATCTTTTTAATAACTTTAAATCTCTGTCATTTCAATTGACAACTTAATATTTCAGGCCAGTAATCAGGCAAAATCATAGCAACTACGCAACAAATATCATGCGCAAGCAATGCCGAGGGTCGAACGGCGCAGACCAACAATAATAAACTGTGCACTGCCGAAGGGTCGAACGGCTCGAACCATAGATGCATCTATCTTCCCCGCTCGCGAATCGACTATTCGACGCGATTAAAAATAATACGGCCAGCCTGCTCGTGAATCATACCTGCGACTCAGGTGCTCATATGAATACACACACAAATATAGGGTCATCCTGCTCGCGAATCATACATGCGACTCAGGCACCCAAAGTTACACATATCCACATAATAAATCCGTATTTTATCAAGAAAATAGTTTTTCTCAGGAAAGTGGTAAAATTCTTCGTAAAGGAACATGAAATATAGCTTTTAAATCTTTGTTTGAAACACATTTGTCAAGTTCAATGATATTCCATAATACAATCCAGTCCAGGTACACAAATATCCACAAAGGAATCAATTCCCTTTTCTAGAAGATTAACTAAAATGAACTCTAGTCTTCTTTTAGATATTCAACGATTTCGATTATATTAGCAGTTTAATGTTACAGGCAGGATTACAGGTACAACACGTAAGCCATGCTAGTGGGTCCTAGACTACCCGGACGTGGCGTAATAGTAGCTACACACGGACTCCCATCACCTCGTGCGTATGTAGCCTTCGAAGATAATAACATGTACTGAAGTAATTCACCTACGGGGACGATTCCCCCTCACAAAGTTAGAAAGGAGACTTACCTCGCCCCGAAATTCCAATACCGGCTTCCAAGCCCTTCCGATGACTCCAACGGACGCACCACGCTCCGAAACTACCACATAACGGCAAAGCAATGAAAATTCATCCTAATACTCACAACAAATTCAAATTATATACTTTCCCAACCCCGCTCAGAGAAACGACCAAAATTCCCTCGGGCCCACGTGCCCGGAAATCCGAAATTCTCGAAGATACATTCTACCCGTAGCCCTACTAGTTCAATCATACAATTTACTCTACATTCCATACTCAAATTCGTGGATAAATTCCAAATTTTCATTTTCTAGGTTTCTTCAATAATTTTTCAAATTCCTACCAATTTCCATGCCTAATCCATGCATATAATCTTGTATTTATCTTACAAATGGGAGGAATTTACTTACCTTGATGCCTGACGAAAATCCCCCTTGAAATGCTCTCTAAAATAGCCCATGCCAAATGAAAAATGGGTGAGAAATGACAAAAACCCAACTTTAAAACATTCTGCCTAGGCCTCCTTTCGCACCTGCGATCCAATAGCCGCTCTTGCGATTCCGCACTTGCGGGAATTCCATCGCAGGTGCGACTCTGACTCAACCCAGCATCTCTCGCTTCTGCGGTCCCTTCTTCGCACCTACACTTCTGCAGGTGCGACCCATTTTCCGCACCTGCGGCCTCCTTAGATTCAACCCAAAACTCGCACCTGCGGCGGCCTTAGCCACACCCGCGGCTCCGCACCTGCGGTCAAAGCCTTGCAGGTGCGGTTACACTAGATGACAACAACCTTCAGCTTTCTTCAACTTCAAACATTGATCCGTTAACCACCCGGAATCCACTCGAGGCCCCCAAGACCTCGTCATATTATACCAACCTGTTCCAAAACATAATGCGAACTTGCTCGAGGCCTCAAATCACATCAAACAACATCAAAACCACGAATCGCACTCAAATCCCAACTTTATGAACTTAGAAATTTCCAACTTCTAGATCCGATGCCGAAACCTATCAAATCACGTTCGATTGACCTCAAATTTTGCGCACAAGTCATATTCAACATTACAGACCTGCTCCGACTTCCGGAATCGCATTCTGACCTCGATATCAAAACTTCCACTTCCGGTCGGATTTCACAAAAACCTTCAAATTTCTATCTTTAGCCAAAAGACTTCAAAATGACCTACGGACATCCAAATTCACTTTCGATCGCGCTCCCAACTCCGGAATCACTATACAAAGCTATTTCCAGACTCGGAATCCCAAACAGACATCCACAACACTGAAATGCACTTCAAGCCTAAATTTATGAAATTCTTCTAAAATGCTAACTTCCACCATATTCGCCGAAACGCTCCCGGGTTATCCAAAATTTGATCCGGACATACGCCCAAGTCCGAAATCATCATACGAACCTACATGAACCTTCAAATCCTGATTCGGAGGTCGTTCACTCAAAATTCCAATCTTAGTTGATTCTTCCAACTTAAGGCTTCTGAAATGAGAATTTTCTTTCCAAATCAATTCTAAACTTCCTGAAATTCAATTCCGATCACGCCCACGGGTCATAATACCTGAAAAGAAGCTGTTCACGACTTCAAACCGCTGAACGACACGCTAGAGCTCAAAACGACCGGTCGGGTCGTTACAACTACGGAGTTCAGCAAAGTCGCAGTGCAACAACAACAATCCCACACATCTTCAACAACTTTTAAACCCAGAAAATTGTATCTCAAAGCTTGTTTCAGATCCTTTTTAAAATTTTTTTTTTGAAAGTTTCTTATTTCTAGATCTGTAGTGGGTGCTTTTCGTGCGTGAGCCGTGAGAGGTGAGTAAGGAATTTGGTGACTTAGGTGAAGAGGAGGACGAAAATGGCTGCTAGAGTCTTTAGGAGGTGGGGAGGGTCAGTTTGTTCTTTTGTTTGAAAAAGAGAGGCGTCGTCGCTAGGTTTAGGGGGTTTTGATGTTCTAGTGTGTGTGGAGTTGAATAATGGAGAAGTAGAGAGGGGGAACAATGGCTATTTAGGGAAAAAATGGGGGGTTCTCATTAGGTCTATATTTGGAGGGGGGGGGGTTAATGAGAGAGAGATGGGTATTGGACCGATTTTGATTTGGGCTGGGGCGGATATGGGGGTTTGGGCGTGAGAATTAGGCCTAAAATTTGCAGCCACTCTTTTCTCTTCTATTTCCTTTCTTTTTCAAATTTAGCCACCTTAATTGGACTCCTAATTACTCCTATTTTGCATTACTAAGCTACTAAAATTGTTAATCAATTTAAACTAATTAAGTTAAACATGCAAAGAAAATGATTAATGTAGTATTATTTTTTGTGATTTTGTCTGATAATGCATTTAATTAATATAATTAAGTCCTAAATACAATTTAAGGTCTAAAATGCTATGAGATGAAAATTAAATATTTTTTTAATGATTTTCATGGTTTAAAAACAACTCTAAATATGCAATAATAACTCTAAACTATTTAGAAATATTTTTTAGGAGTAATTTTCATTAGGGCAAAAATTAGGTGCTCATAATCGCTCTTTCGATCATTTCGGATGAGATTGCGTCCTCGGCCATTGTTTCTTTTATCTGCGTTGTATGGTTGATATCGGTCTCTGTTTGACCGAGGTTCTCTATCGATATCCCTCTGATTTCTGCCGACGGGCCTGTTCGGATAAACATAACTGGAGGGGGTCCCCAATTAATCATCATTGACCCTGATCTTTGACTGGTACCGATTATGCACATGAGCCCAGGTTACCGTAAGATATTCAATTAAATTCTGCTTCAGTTGACGTGATGCCACTGAACTTCATTCGTTCAAACCTTGCGGAAGGCTTGAACAACTCAATCATCTGTGACCTATGGTAGTTCCATGCGTTCCATCTGGAACCGAGATAAGAACTCCCTCAATATTTTGTTGTATTTTTGTTTCACCTTGAATAAATCTGACTTCCTAGTCGCAACCTTTATTGCCCCTCTTACACCTCGCGTTTTCGTACGTTAAAAGCTTCGTCTTTAGTTAATTGGCGTAGACTCGGGGATGATATCATCTTGACGTTAACATACTTACTCTATTTATAACAAGTGATAAATAAGTGTTACGAAGGATAAAGGGGTACACGAATTAAAGAAAATGAGTTTCGTTGAAAGTGGCCAATTTGGGATGAAGTACGGGTCGAGCGATACTACCCGATAATTATGGACTAGTAACGTACAAGGTACCATATGGCCGTGATAATATGATATATATAATGTATAAAGTATATATGAAGTATATTAAAAATAAGTAGAATTTTAAGTAATTTGAGACAATTTTTAAATTATGTGGATAATTGATTAATTATCGGGTAACGAAACATTACCTAATTACCTAATAAATGGATAAAGATTAAATTTCCACTCCATCCCCACGTAGAAGCTACACGTGTTATAAAGGTTCCTTGCTAAGTTGTCAAAACATTATGATGTCTTTCATTTCCAAGAAATGCCTAATCATAAGTCTTTCAACAAAACATATTCATTCCTTACAGAAGGAGGAAACCGTATGTACTTCAAAAGTATTTCAAGTAAAACCAAAAATTCATTTCTAAGGCATTACATGATCAGGAAAATATTATGTACTCTAAATAAATAATCTCTTTCAAGCTTCATTCTCAAAGACATAAGAACAGATCCTACAAGTTCCAATGGTTCCAACAAGATTTAACAATGTAAAATTTTAAGGTTCTAAGGGAATACGATGTACCTCTTTTTCAAAGACATCGTACGGATTTTTCCATACTCCAGGTATGTTAAGGCCATCCCTTCTTTCTTTTTAGCATGATCCAAATTATACTGAAGAAACGAGTAAATACACAGTTTCTATAAATTACTCTATTCATAGCAATAGTAGGGGTGTCTATATTCTTGATTCCCCATGAAAATTATTATTATCTTCTGTTCATGGGACTCAAAAATACGTATGTTGGTAAAGTTTATTTCATGATATTAATTAGAGGCATAATGGCCTTATGACGTATCGAGAGATTTTATTGACGTATTTCATATGCATTTACATATGCACATTGACCCATGACCAGATGGTGTTATATACGCGTATATATGTAAATATATGTATATGGGATATGGAAAAAGGTTACGGCGTTATATATGCACCACCACCTGATCAGCTGGTATATGATGATGATGTTTCCCACAATGGCTAAAATATGGTTCAAACGACGTTATATACGCGTATATATGTATGTATATTTAAACGGCATTATATACGCATACATATATATATATATATATATGTATATATATGTATATGGATATGTGAAAGGTTATGACGTTATATACGCACCACCACCTGATCAACTGGTATACGATGATGATTTTGCCCACAGTGGCCGATATGATATGATGGGATGCCCTCAGAGGCTGATGATGTTATGGAACATGTACCTATGCACGACATGACATTCATATGCATATGCATGACACTAAAAGTAATTTATGATTTATAAAGTTATTCAGGCTTACAGGTTGAGTCATGTACTCTATATGTCATCCATGTCTCTTATGTATTTATTTATGTGCCTTACATACTCGGTACATTATTCATACTTACGTACCTTTTTGCTTAGGGATGCTTCGTTTCATGCCCGCAGGTCTCGATAGACAGGTCGAGAGCCCTCAAGTAGGCTATCAGCTCAGCAGAAGATGTTGGTGCACTCCATTTGCTTCGGAGTTTCTTGTTTGGTTAGTATGATTTAGACGTGTATTGTTTGGAATGGCGGGACTCTGTCCCGACCTTTATGACATTTATGTACTCTTAGAGGCTTGTAGACATATGTCGTGTACGTAAAAGATTGTACGGCCTTGCTGGCCTATATTTTGAGTTTATAAATGATTATGTTGGCCTATTAGGCTTGTACGTAACATGTATATGATGATGTAATAAGAAATATACGTTACGTTGGTACTCGGTCGAGTAAGGTACCGGGTGCCCGTCGCGGTCCATCGGTTTGGGTTGTGACAAAAGTGGTATCAGAGCAGTTCTGTCCTAGGGAGTCTACAAGCCGTTTCGAGTAGAGTCTTGTTTATGGGTGTGTCGTGCACCACACTTATAAGCAGGAGGCTACAGTGCATTTAAGACTGTCACTCTTTCTTCTTACTCTAGATCGTGTGGTAGAGCTCACTTATAAGAATTCAAGTCCCGAACTTCTATTTTTATTCGTAATAAGACAATGCCTACGTTTAGAAAGATGATCGGTAAGAGATATAGCCGTGGAAGTGTTGAATTAGAGGAACTCGACTTTGTATCATGCTTATGAAAGTAAATGTGAGATCTTCAGCAAATCATGTGTGTACTGGAAGGTGTAAGCCTCTTGATGAGAAGCCTTAAGGAAATAATACCTATCCACCTTTATGATGAAAGAAAATGAGAGATTAAAAAGATAAATACAAGTTTCAACAAGCAAAAGAAGCAAGATAAAGAAGGGTATGAGGCGCCCAGTCAACAAAGGTTAATAGTGTTTATAATTCAGGCAGAGGAACGTAAGCTTTTTGAGTTATATTCAATAGTAACAGAGGTATATACAATTGGTCGCACCCATTCTAGATATGCCCTATGGGGTTTATTAGAAGTAGTATAAGAAGATATGATAGGTGAATTGTTTGCGTCAGTTGACATTTCCGAAGGATATTACAAATGTGCCAATTGATCTTCTTGTGAGACACCCAGATGGTGCACTCTAGAATATTACGATTAGATGTGAATACTAGCATTCAGAAGATAGGAACTGAAAGACTGGATGAGATAAATATTACCTTAAGTGTGGCTCTCATCCCTAGTAGAGCGAGGATGATGAGCAACCCAGAGAGCCGATGAATGAAGCAAGGAGAGCTAAAACCGAAAGAATGTCGTGTTGAAGTTTTCACAAGAAAGGGGATATGCAGAAATATTAGCAGAGTAATGAGAAGAGAGATAAGGAAGCATTATGAATAAGGTATGATACATGGATAACGACAGTAGAAAAAGAAGAAGAAGAAGAAATGACAGTATTACACAGTCTAGTCAAGTGAATGAAGAGACGAGAGGTGACATGCCTTAAGGCAACGAAAGAGTATAGGCCATAAGGTTATATCCTTATTTCGAGAAATAAGTTCGTAACTCCAATGCGACTACCAGAGGGGAGAGTTAATCCTTGGAGTAACAGAAATCAGTATGGACTGGCAAACAAGATAAACTAAAAATAAATTAGGGACTGAGTGATTTGGTAGTAGTCAGCATCATGAGAATTTCAGATCACATTCCGGCAATAATAGGACGGACCACAGAAGAAGGTTCACGATGAATTCAGAGAATATTTATTCAGGGAGACGCTTCCCTAGAGCAAGAAATGCGAGCAAAGTTAAGCTTAAGAGACTGTATGTGCCAGTATGCTAAGTGTCACCCTCGTGAGTAAGGGAATTTGTCATCCTTGGTACAGAAGAATTGCTGCAAGGCAAGTAAGGATCATTGATGTTGAGAAACGACGCCAAATATGAAGAGGTAAAATATATATATATATATNCTTATAAATAAGGAGTCAGTGCGAGACGTAAGATAAGACAAAGGAAATAACCCAAGAAAGATTACAAAGAATATTGATATAAGAATGGGCCAACGAGTAGTTAGTAATTGGTCAGGAAGATCCCGGTTACGGCTAAGCAGGAGGTTATAGATGAGTCACCAGATCGTGTGAGATAAACATAGTAGAACCCAACATGGAGAGTTCAACCTCAAAGAATATCATTATAATACTTGAGATATATTCAAACAAGAGTCGGGGTAGTTAAAGATACGTATGAATGTTACGGGGATAAAATAAAGTGCCACTGGGAAGGTAGTCAAAATATCAGTTCAGAAGAAACCATACAAGCACAAGGCCGTGGAAGTAAGAAACTATGGATGATTATAGGCAAGTAAGGACATCAAAAAGGTCAGTAATAAGCTCACAACTTTATGAGAGTCAAGGGTTCTCCCTAAGTACTACAACAAAAGACTAGTTGAGGAGATAAGAAAGAAGGCTTCAACCTAAGCACAACGACCTAAAGAGGAAATGGTCGTATAACAACAATCTCGCAACAACATTGTAAGCATTCCAAAGGAAAGTGACACCTACCGTGGCTAATGAACAGGAAGTAAGAATTAAAACTAATATTCGAGATCATATGAGTTGTATGAAAACTCTCCCAAATGTGGGAACTAAGATAAGCTAAGTATGGACACAACAAGGGGACAGAATGACCAGGAAAAGTAATAGCTTACGTTGAAGAAAGCTAAGATGGAACGAAAGAATCATTTGATCAAAGATCCAGGGTTAGTACTCTATGGATACACAAGATTTTGGAGCATTAGCCAGGCAGTATATCTGTTGACAATCATACAGCCATAGAAGACTCCGGTATAAGTTTAAAGAAAGAATTAAGCCCAGGGCATAGACAAAGGATTGAATTGTTGGAGGATTGTATCATGGATATTCCATAATGCTCGTGAAAGACTAAAGTAATAACTGATACCATGAGCCACAGATCAGAAGATAGATTAAGCCTACGTAAAGGCTGATCGGAAGGAAGAGGAAACTAAAGAATTACACCACCTAAGTAAATCAAGAGTCTGATTATTGGACCTAGAAAAATTATAGAAGTTGTGCTGGAGAACATGAAAGAATCACTCTTAATATCAGATGTTCAAGAGAAATAACACAACAATCATAATCTATAATGGCTCTACAAGAAACCCAGTTAGAAGAAGTACCAGCCCCATAAGAAGTCAGTATGAAGCTCCCACCAGATTGTGTATGTACCAGAGGTGCGAGTATTACAATAGATCTTCAAGTTATGGACGTGAATTATACCTATGTGGAAGGGAGGTCATGAAAGAGATAGAAGATACGATGTGTGATTTTAAGGTAAGTAAGGTAAAGGTGAACAACGTACGAGATACTCAAAGGCAGAATATGTGAATAGTCCATACCTTGGATAGAAGGCTAGAAGTGCTGGGATTCAATATCCAGTAATGATAGCGGCATAGTCAGTGGCATATCTCATAACCTATGGTTCCTAGGTATCGAGGAGGCTAATTAAGACAGTAAATAAGCGTTAGAGACGATGTGATGTCTCGCTTGATGTCCTAGAATGACATAAGGAAATCTGTGATGCAAGCAAGTTGAAAGGTTACAAATAATATAAATAGAGTTGTGTAGGTCGCAAGCCATTGTATGGTGAAGCGACAATGTTCTAGAAGACAAGAGTAAGGATAAGAAAGGGCGAGTGAGAAGGTAACGAAAATGGATAAGTCCTCAGGATTAAGCCTATGAAAACAAGAAGAGCAGATGGTTTCTCTAAATTATAAAAAGGCTCAGTATAGCCTGAATGAACTCAGAGGAATCTAAGACTAGTAACATTTGGAATAGATGAAATGCTATCCTGGTAGTGGAATAAAGGCATAACTGTGATAAATAAAGGATGAAGTTTGGGCCTTCAAAGAGGGGAATTTCATGAATTGTGAAGGATTAGAATACCCATATAAGTGAACTCAGAAGGGAGCCAAGTTTTAATGGACCGATGCTTGCGAAAAGAGTTCCCAGGCATTGAAGGACAAATTAATCTCAGCACCGGTTCTACCGCTCCCAGAAGCGTCTGACTGAGACGTCATAACCATAAGATACGTGTATAAAGTCCTGTGTTGGGTATTGCCGTTGGTCGTGTGAGGCCATGGTCGTTATTCATAATTGTGTTCCTGTGTGGCGTTGGGTTATTAAGCTTCTACAGGGAGAATTGGTAGTAGTGTTGTTACAAGGGAAACCATTCCAAAGTTATATAGATCACGAGGAGTTGAACATTCGAGGACAAATGATTCTAAGGGGGGAAGAATGTTACACCTCGCGTTTTCATACGTTAAAAGCTTCGTCTTTAGTTAATTGACGTAGACTCGGGGATGATATCTTCTTGACGTTAACATACTTACGCTATTTATAAATGGTGATAAATAAGTGTTATGAAGGATAAAGGGGTACACGAATTAAAGAAAACAAGTTTTGTTGAAAATGGCCAATTTGGGATGAAGTGCAGGTCAAGCGATACTACTCGATAATTATGGACTAGTACCGTACAAGGTACCATATGACCGTGATAATATAATATATATAATGTATAAAGTATATTAAAAATAAGTAGAATTTTAAGTAATTTAATACAATTTTTAAATTATACGGGTAGTTGATTAATTATCGGGTAACGAAACATTACCTAATTACCTAATAAATGGATAAAGATTAAATATCCACCCTATCCCCACGTGGAAGCTACCCGTGTTATAAAGGAATGACTATTAGTCATTCCTTGCTAAGTTGTCAAAACATTATGATGTCTTTCATTTCCAAGAAATGCCTAATCATAAATCTTTCAACAAAACATATTCATTCCTTATGGAAGGAGGAAACTGTATGTACTTCAAAAGTATTTCAACTAAAACCAACAATTCATTTCTACGGAAATACATGATCAGGAAAACGTTATGTCTAAATAAATAATCTCTTTCAAGCTTCATTCTCAAAGACATTAAGAACAGATCCTACAAGTTTCAACAAGATTTAGCAACGTAAAATTTTACAGTTCTAAGGGAATACGGCGTACCTCTTTTTCAAAGACATCATATGGATTTTTTCATACTCCAGGTATGTTAAAGCCATCCCTTCTTTTTTTTGGCATGATCCAAATTATACTGAAGAAACGAGTAAATACACAGTTTCTATAAATTAATCTATTCATAGCAATAGTAGGGGTGTCTATATTCTTGATTCCCCATGAGAATTATTATTATCTTCTGTTCATGGGTCTCGAAAATACGTATGTTGGTAAAGTTTATTTCATGATATTAATCAGAGGCATAATGGCCTTATGACGTTCAGAGAGATTTTATTGACGTATTTCATATGCATTTCATGCATTTACATATGCACATTGACCCATGACCATATGACGTTATATACGCATATATGTGTAAATATATGTATATGGGATACAGGAAAAGGTTACGACGTTATATACGCACCACCACCTGATCAGCTGGTATATGATGATGATGATGTTGCCCACAATGGCTGAAATATGGTTCAAACGACGTTATATACGCGTATATATGTATGTATATTCAAACGGCGTTATATACACGTATATATGTATATACATATATATATGTATATGGGATATGAGAAAGGTTATGACGTTATATACGCACCACCACCTGATCAGCTGGTATATGATGATGATTTTGACCACAGTGGCCTATATGATATGATGGGATGCCCTCAGAGGATGATGATGTTATGGAACATGTACCTATGCACGACATGACATTCATACGCATATGCATGACGCTAAAAGTAATTTATGATTTACAAAGTTATTCAGACTTACAGGTTGAGTCATGTACTCTATATGTCATCCATGTCTCTTATGTATTTATTTATGTGCCTTACATACTTGGTACGTTATTCATACTGACGTCGCTTTTTGCTTAGGGACGCTGCATTTCATTCCCGCAGGTCCTGATAGACAGGTCGAGAGCCCTCCAAGTAGGCTTTCAGCTCAGCGGAAGATGTTGGTGCACTCCATTTGTTTCGGAGTTGCTTGTTTGGTTAGTATGATTTAGACGTGTATTTTTTGGAATGGCGCGACTCTGTCCCGAACTTTACGACATGTATGTACTCTTAGAGGCTTGTAGACATATGTCGTGTACGTGAAAGATTGTACGGCCTTGTCGGCCTATATTTTGAGTTTATAAATGATTATGTTGGCCTATTAGGCTCGTATGCCATGTGTATATGATGAATAAGAAAGATACGTTATGTTGGTACTCGGTCGAGTAAGGTACCAGGTGCCCGTCGCGGCCCATCGGTTTGGGTCGCGACAACCCCGTCATGTGCCTTTATGAAAGAGTCCGCAAGCATGTCGAAGGAATCGATAGAATTATGTGGTAGATTATGATACCAAATCATTGCTCCCCACGATAGAGTTTCTCCAAGTTTCTTCAGTAGAACATATTCAATCTCATCATCTTCTAAATTATTTCCTTTTATGGCGTATGTATAGGAGGTGACATGCTCATTAGGATCGGTAGTCCCATTTTTACTTAGGGATTTCCAGCATGGGGAATTTCTTTTGAATGGGATTTGGAGCCGCACTTGGGGGGAACGACTTCTGCACAAACTTCTTTGAGTCCATACCTTTTAAAATCAGTGGTGCCCCTGATATTTGGTCAACCGAGAATTGTTTGTCTCTACATTTCTTATCGTTTGCCTCGATTTTATTTTCTTCCAGTTCAATTCGTTTAGTGAGCTCCTCGAGCATCTTCATAATGGCGGGGTCAGTCCCCGATTCATTGGCATTCGATCTTTCCGGCACTAGCTCGATCCTGTGGACGACTTCAGGTTTGACCCCGCTTGGCGTTCGATGCTGGTTTTGTAGTTGAGCTATAGCGGCTTGTTGAGCCTGTAACATTTTGAATATCAATTGGAGGCTGACTCTACCATCTCTTCCGCCTTGCGTACCTCGACCACCAGATCTACCTTCCCTGCGTATGCTTCCTTCGGGATCAGCGCCCAAATTTTTATTTAGAGCGATATGTGAACTAACATCGACGGGATTGGCTATTGTCTCTCCCTCGAGATCAGTCTGAGGAACCTCGACCCCTGGGCGGCCATATTATCGTTTTTCCCATGAAATCCGAGGCCGTTGTCACCATATGTGGGTGCTGTTTGTGAGTTTGACATGTTTTATCCTGAAAACAAAAATACTTACAAGAACAAGCATAAAGCAGTGTGCGTTATCAGAATCAGTATTAAGCAATCACTATTATCCTTAGCCCCACGTTGGGCGCCAAATTATTTACCCTTAAAATTGGATAACAATTAAATTTATATTGTGGTTTACAGGATATGTGATTTCACTCAACACCAACTGATAAATACGAAGATAAATAATAGAATTAAATTATAAGTAAAGCAAACCAGTGTTCTAACATAACTCAACCCTCGAGTTGAAGTACTCTCGAACTAATAGGTGCAAGAACAATTAGAAAATAGAACAAGATGATGAACAATAATGTAAGCGAGAAAGAAAGAATTATATTGTTTTGATTTCTGTGAATAATGATATCTTACAAATGATTAGAACTCCTCTTTATATAGTAGATGAATTCTATTTACGGTACAACTCTTATCTCAGAAGGAAATCCCATGATTAGCTGATTAATCGTTTCTAATTTGATCCGTTCCGAGATTCACGCCATGATCTTCGATCAATCACAGATATCTCGCATTTTCGTTATTGTGCTGTCTCCGATCATTCTCGATGTCTGTCTCGTTTGGCTCCGATTTCTACTAGCATCGATCATGACAGGTACCTTGATTCCGCACTTGGTATCTTATCCTCGTATCTTGGTTTGTTCCATTATGAAACTGTCCTCCAATGCAAATTACCAGTCCCGATCAAACAGTAAAATCGGGTGGGCCAAATTTTAACTGTATGTAGTGTGTGTGTATATATATATACATATATATATATATATATTGAGTCTTGCTAACATATTACATGAAGGTAATATTACACGAAGGTAAGATGTTAACACCCTACCTATTTTTATGCTCTTAAAAATAACCTTAAAAATACATTATCCACATATTAACAAAATGAGTATTTTATATACTCACGTGATTTTTCTAACAAGCATGAATCGGTAACTTACAAACATATTAGTAAGCGTTTAGTCATATCTGTCAATTAAAACTATATTAATAATGTTAAAATATTTTATTTCATTATAATAAAAATTACTTACCTACGTCCTTAGACCATCTCCAACCATGCGCCAATTTTTAAACCAAATACTATTTAGGTGTAAGATTTGGTATTTTGGTGCTCCATAATAAGTGAGAATTTTGACTACTTATTTGTCACGACCCAAAATCACGTGATCGGCACCCGATACACTACCCCACCCAAGTGAACCAAACCATATGATGCACCTAAATCATATGCATGAAAACCAATTTAATCGCGGAAGCTCCTTGAAAATCATATACATTTTCAAGTTAAATGGTAAAGTATTTTCCAATTCGAAATCACACATGACGCCTTTCATGATAATAACAATGAGACTAAGTAAAATAAATATGTTTTCATGTATGTCGTATACAACCCCGTTACTACAACCTTTCACAACTATGGAACGAATCGAATTAAACACTTGGGCTAAAATTCGACTAGCATAAATTAAGAAAACAACATGATAGCTACCACAGAATAGGAGTGGTACCTCACCATATACCTCAGGAAGAGAGTCATCCTAGCCCTGACCGCATGCCACATATCATACCTTATCCTGAACATGTAAAGAAAGCGGGGCCCTGGAGGGGGGCCCTAAGGGCTGAGTACACTACAACATTACTCAATAAGTGTCATAGACTCTCGCTAACTCAAATTCTTGGGACAAAATTTATAAAACAAAAGCATCAAATTTTGATATAAAATGATACGAAACTTTATCAATTCATGATTCTTGTCATTTTAAATAAAAGACAAGTAAAACATAACCCACAATATATACTTTTAAAACATTTATATCAATTCAAGATTTCGGATAAAATCATAAGAAAATATTTCATTTGCTTTAAATCATTGAAATCACTTTCGACTCTTTACGCCTAAATATAGGAAAATCATCCTTATCTTTCACTAGGAGTACTATACCATCACCGACATAAGAAGGTCAACTAGGTTATGTACCTAACGGCAAGTATCATATATCTTACTTGCTCAGGTCGTCTCATCGTAGTGCCATATGAATCGACTCAACCATGATAATAATAACACAAAATAGTACCCTCTCGAGGGAGAGCACTCTGCCGTAGTCTATATCACAAAGTGCCATCTACGTCTACACCGACACGTGTAGTTTCTTGACGTCAAACAAAATATATTCGAAGTAAATCTTGGTAAACACAAGTAACTCCCAAAACATTTGATACTTCAAAAATATATTCATAGGATAGTAGCCTCAAAATCTAAGCTATTTGAACAAAATTTAAATAAATAACCTTTTATATGTTAAAGCCTTTAGCAATTTAGTGTCAATCTTTGAAAGATACCACAAGTGTTATTCTATTTATCAATTTCTAAAAGAAATACTTTCCATGAAAACTTATTTTTAGCACCCATATATGTACATGCTTATTAATACGTAAGTTTTGACAAAAACTTATGACATTTACCTTGAGTGTCATTTTGCCAACACGATTTAAAATAAAATTTCATAAAACAACATAACATTACATATGCAACGTAATATTTTAGTAAATGAATACATCCGTACTTGTTTTTCCACACAATCACGAAAGCACATTTGAAAATAACTTAATCATTAACTCGAAACATGCTTTTAGAGAAAATCCCTCAAGAAAAGTAAGTTTTAATCAACTTACCATACTTTCGCTTTATTAATATTCACAAGCTTTCAGTCCTCTTCCATCGTTCCAACCTTGATTAAAATTCTCAAGCATCACCAACAAGTCGATATCCCAATTACATAAAAATGTGACCTGAAATATTGACCAATATCCAATTATGGCTCATAAATTGACTACAAGACTCCAATGCCGAATAGAATTCACTCACTAGCATATTCAACTCAACTCTTATCAATTAATATCCATTTGAAGTCATAAATGATACTACATTAATTCTCCAATACTGCTAAATTACTACTCATCGTCTTCATTAACCAACATTTCCAAAATATTCAATTTGGTGCTTACTTAGTTGAACACTTTCAATTTTCTCAGAGAATGATTTCATACGTTCATCGTATCCTTTAATTTCATTTCTAAGAACACTCTTCATCTTCCCCATTTTCTCAAAAACACTATTCATGCAATGAACTGGGGTTTGTGAATTCAATTATCCAACCATAACAACTTGCAATAAATATTATAACTACTCTCACCGACTCGTAACAAATAAGTTTGAAGCATTATGATTTCCTTCTTGAAGCTTTCCTTCAAAATCCAATGTTTGGAAAATTTTGTGTTCTTGAACAACTTGAAAGATTTCTAGGAATTTCAAAAATTGAATAATGTTAATACTAGTATTAATAGGATGTTATTAACTTAAAACATTCATAAAAACTCACCTTGTATTCTTAAGTTGTCCCAAAGGTCGAATCCACCATGAAAGCACCAAATCCTAGCTCCAAATACCCTCTCACCCGACCTTGTACTTATGGGCCCAAATTTTTGGGTTTCGGATGCGGCCTTAGATGCTTCGCATGCCCACTTCACTTCTCTTTGAAGCCCAGACGCGGACCCGGATGTTATGGAAGTACTTCACTGCCAGGCTTTGGTAATTTTATCATAACTTCTTGTAGGAGTGTCCAAATGACAAACGGTTTGATAAGTTAGAAAGTAGACCCGAAGATATTTCATTTGATAGGTGTTTCATCACATAAATTCTTATATATATGTAGATATTCTCGTCAAAAATTAGGTCTTGTGCGCACTCATTTGGAACTTTAGTCTATCATGTAATTTCCAACTTGACTTAGACTTAGGGCTCTCCTTAGACCCCACATCACTTATAATATGCCTATGCCTCGTAAACTTATTATCATATCTAATTAATATTCATCATATTAATATTCCTCGTCTTCACACAAAATAATATAATTAGCACACATCAACTTTCTTAATAGCGCTTAAGTACTTCGAAATTTTCCCGGGTGCTACATTCTCTCCCACTCGTCCTCGAATGTTTTACAAGTCACTTCTACGCATAGAGTTACCATCCTTTTATATCCAATGATTATACATAGGAACTTGTGACTACATGGGTATTACACTTCCGTTCCAAAATCTCAACTTACTTATGACCCTCAAAATTTGGGTATCTATACAAATTCACAAAAAATTTGGCAGCGTTTCCCCTATAACTAGGACTATTCAAAAAATTTAACTTGTCCAGAACAAGCCCTGACACAGGAACCAATAACAATATCGCTCAACAACCAACAATACACAATATAATGTACCATATTGACCCCACTCGGCCGTACATATACCATAAGTGCATCAAATGTAAATATTTAAATTTTTTAACTTGTAACATATAAGAATGCCATTCACTATCAATAATAAATACTATACATAACTCCCATATCACTATATATATGCCTGCATTTTCTTTAGTCATGCATACGTCAAGTTTTACCTGAAAAGTATCTTGAAATAAAATAAAAATCTCTCTTTGATTGGACTTCCTTAATAAAATTTATCTTTTCGATATAAAGAATAACTAGTTTTCATGATCCCTTAATTTCTTAGCTTGCTCAAGGCAATATCTCATAGTTTATTATATCGAAGTTATATTGCCCACTTGGTATCTACGAAACTTGTTCATTCCGACTAGTAGCCATAGAATTTTTTTTCATAAACAATACTTTCAAATAAATTTTTTGCCTTTCACGATTCTTGTTTCCAGACATTATTTTTTTCCACTTTGGACTCTTGATGTCCTAAAATTGTTAAAATTATTCTGGAATGTTCTTTTGTTCCTTATAAATACTAATATGATATTTTTCCTAGATTCCTCCATCTTATAACAATTAATACCCCCACTTTCACTCATGAATTTGGAGTTCCCGAAGATCCCAACTTGACAACTATTATTTCTTACAAGTTTGATCTATGGATAAAATAATATTCATCCTAGTTTCATCCATTTTATGATACTACTTTGCCATCCATTTTTGAATACCGGGGCTCAAGTTTCCATTTCTTAACTTTAACCAACTTCTTAACTCTATTGAGTTCCTTATGATGGTTCTCTAGCAAAAGTTTAAGATTTTATCTACTTATTAGTGTCGCACCCCGTTTTCTCGCGAAAGTGGGTTTCGACGTGTGATAACTCTTTTAAACGAAGGTAATAAAAGACAAGAGTCACCACCTAACGATTTTTAAGGTGTGTTACAGAACCCATTTGCAAATAAATCTGTTTGACTAGCCAACACCACCAAAGATCGGGTAAGAGCTTAAATTACCTCGAACAGAAGGTGTTAGGCACTATTCGAGGTCCACAACTGTGGATATCGACCGAACTTTAGACTATGTGAATTTAAGCTAGGTGATCAAATAAATAGGAAGGAAATTAGAAGTTGAACGGTCTTATGAAAACACGTGAGAACCAGCACAACTCTTAACACCTACTCTGAACAAGTATGTAGAGAGAGGGGGGGAGGTCCTAAGTTTTTTAGCCTAAAGGATTATCCCGTGCAACATAAATAATACTTCACAACTCTCTTAAGGTGGGGGTTGCTCGTATTATTCAGCGGGCACAAACTATCATCTCATGCTACCCATTTACTATGTTGAAACTTTTTACCTAGAAGCGCTCTAATTCAATTCTAGGTCGTACCCTATGCGTGCATTACCCGTCCCATACCTATGGCCCAAGATGCTTTGGACCTCTATTTGGATGTTTCTAGACTTCACTTAGGATGCTTAAAATGATAAAACTAGTGCGCATTCAAAACATATAGGACTACACATAAATACAATCAAAGGCTCAAGTTAACCTCCACACATAAACAACAAATGCACGCGGACAATTAGGCAATAGACAATTGCAAACGCATTAAGTCCTACAAGCATGGTTTTTATGTGAATCCAACATTGTACATGCATCGTCAATGTTTTAAATGGCTCAAGAGAGGAGACAATATATAATTTGCAGACTCAAGATTATTAGCATTGATTTATTGATAGGTGTCTTAGACGAGTGATGCAGTCCTGTAGGCATGATTTCCATATGATTCTAATTTCAAATCTCATAAAGGCAATGTTGCTTTTTTAAATTAACCAATTTATAAATCCAGGTGTGATAAAACCTATAGGCCCAATTTCTAATGGTTGGTATTTGAACTGATTTAGTCATAGTTATCTTATAGACATGCTATCTAGGTAGCAGTATAATAAAACAACAGAAGCAACTGATTAATAAATTAGTTAAGACCCTATAATCATGGTATCTAGAAGAAAATTAATAAAGTATGTATTATTACAACCCTATAGACATGCAATCTAATAATCATATAGAAGTAGACACGAGAGCAGGTAAAGTATTTAGTCAAACAATCATGCTTTTAAATATTGTACATGCATTAGGAAACTTAAGGGTGTGATTTTCTATTGGTATGCTTTCTATGATGTGTAGAAATAGAGCATGTCAAACAAAAATAACAAACAAAGCATGTGGACTCTATAGGCATATTTTCTATCCTTTTATGCAAAAATAGGATACCAATTTCATTAACACCCTAATTGTTTGTTACAAATTATTACAGGCCCAGTTAGAATAAATACACAAATACAAACTTAATAGGGCTATTACAGGCCCAAATACAACAATTATAGGTCCAACACAAGTACAAAATAACCTAGCAGTGCCCTTCTGGACCTTCACCAACCGTACTCTTTCATATTTAACAGACCCAATGCCCAGGCTCACAAGCTTGTATGACCAATGCTCAAATCCAGTAACACACACGGCCCAATAAGCCATGCCCCATACATGAAAACAATTGTCTTGCTCACCCATTAACAAAAAATAGGAGCATGGGGCATAAAATATGTCATTCAAATAGCTCAGAGCTCAGGCAAAGACACATGGATTCCTATTATTATAATCATCAAAAAACAATTTTCTAAGTGTCACCTTAGGGGTGACGTCTAACAGGTGGGAGGACACACGTGTACAAAGACCTTATAATAAGCACATATGTAAGGCTTTCAAACAAACAAACAAGTTCAAAGCATAGATTTCTTAAGATGCACCAGATTAGTTATAGGTGACATGAATCCACAAAGCAAGAAACTAAGCATGAGAGTTATGGACATGGATTAGTTCTTAGGAGATTAACAAGTGACAATGACATGCTCGAGAGACTTCCATTTGGGGTAGATACCATAACAGCCTTCCCAAGAAGAACATAAGGATTCAAGGCAAGACGTAACTAAGAGTTGTAGACTAATCCAGGACAAGTAGAAGTGCTACTAAGGAAACCTATTACTGAAGCTTAGGGTCAATAGTATCATAAACTCAATACCAGAACTAGTCAATAAACAAGTACTTAATACGAATTGACCACATATAGCAAGTTCAGTTTTGAACATCAAAGATTCCCCAGGCATTAAACCTGAGTAATCCTAGCATTAGCAGGCATGATTCTACAGAACATGATGGTAGTAAAGCAAACAACTATAATCCGGATTGGGGGTTAACAAATGGTAGAGTAGCATGCTTGTCTGAAGAGTTCAGAATTCATATAGTCATGGCCAAGTAGCATAGGGAAGTTCAGTCGAGCTAATTCTGGGAATGAATAAGTATCCTAACAGTTTTAATACGATAATTCATAGAAATGCATGAACATGGGAAAGAACCATACATAGGAAACTCATGTGTGCATAAACACAGTAGATTGAATAGGTTCGAGATGTTAAAAATATACATAGTGGGCAAACGTCCAAGTATCGGATTTAGGAAAGTTTAGATGTTAGAGAGTATAGGACTATAGGCTAACTTCAAGGCAGATAGGATTACAAACAAATGTAACAACATATTGTAATCATATAGGTACAGAAAATTCGAGTAAGCATGGTATTCAGGTCATGACCACAACTAAGAATAGAATTGCAAGAGTCAAGGTACTCACCAGTTGCAAACTAAACGTACCAGTAAATTAAGTTCCAACAACAAATCAACTAGCAATAAGCAACAGGAATCCCAGAATCTCAGTGCGTCAGAGTTCCCAAGGGTTTCGAATAAACCCAGGGCAATGCTCACACTGAGAAAGGAACAACAATTAAATTCCGGTTCCTTGACTTTCAGCCGGCCAAGGTCTCAAATTTCAAAATAGTAGAATGAGTAGAAGAGAGAGAATAACAATGACTAAAGTCCCTTAAAGGGGATTTAGGGGAGAGGTTTATATAGTAGTTAAATCAGACGAGTTAATAAGGAAAGAAATAAAGGAAAAGAAAAATATTCATGCAATCAATAAAGCAACCGATAAGAAATCGAATCCCAAACCCTAGTTGGGGATTGACGTTTGAGATCGACCAACTGGTGTGAGGAATCAAGCCTCTCTTCATGTATATGGACGAAATACTGTCCATCTCTATAGGATCAAAGTCGATCTAGCCCGATCTCAGAAAGTCACACTTGCAAAAATCGAACAAGTACTCAAGTAATTCCACAGATGTGTTGATAATATAAAGGTATTACGAGTAAGGTAACTGAATCATGAGATGATTCCATTTCCCGGTCGCAATCAGAGAGAGATTGGTGAGGCGGCTATTAGGGATTCACAGAAGAGAGAAGAAGAGGATTTGGGGGCGACTGTTTAGGGTAAATGTCTCTAGCGTTTAGGAGGGAAGGATATAAGGAGAGTGGGGGGTTTATTATGGGCCGTTGATCATTTGAGATCAACAGCCGATATTAAAGGGTTCTAGGGTCGGGTAAAGAGGATCGCTGATGGGGCAGACCTGTTGGGTGGTTCATTTTTGGGATTTTGGGGGTCAATAGGGGATGGGCTTGTTCGTTTGGATCTTAATTGGTTCGAAAAGTAGCCTTATATTGGGCTATAATCTAAAATACATGAAATTCATTAAAAATAAATTATAAAAAGTAATTAACAAATAATAAAATATTATTTAAGTAGTAAGATGCTTTTAAAAATAATACCTTAACATTATAGAAATAATATTTGGCACGAATAATGTGGAAAAATCTAATGATGCATAACATATAGGCTATTATTGAAAAATTATGTGAATAGCCAATGAAAATATTGTGAAGCATATATGTCACCACCCAATTTCGGAGTTGTGATGGCACATGTCGTGGAACGAGCCAAGCCTCCCTTTTTAACTAAGCTAAATTCAATTTCCAGTAAAAATAGGATTTTTAAACGAATTTATTAATAATACTAAGAATCTGAAGTTTTAAAAACAATATTTGAAAAACTAAATTTAAACCTCCAACCCCGGATCCGGTGTCACTCAGTCATGAGCTGCTATAAAAAAACTAAAGAATGAAGAAATAGACAACATAATCTCAAAATAAGTGCAACAGGTGGAATAAGGAAGAGAAGACGAGGTCGCGATCGCCAGCTGCCACCTCGACAACTTCAATGAAAACTCTGACAGGTGATCAATATCCACTACCGGGTCCCGGTGTACCTGGGTCTGCACACAAGGTGCAGGGGGTAACGTGAGTACACCAACTCAGAAGTAACGAACCCAAACTATGGGTTGAGAGGTAGTGAACGACTAAACCTCAATAATTAAATCATCAACGTACAAAATTTAGGCATGTTCACAGTTTATCAGAAAATAACAACAAAATATGCTAGATATACCTCCATATGTTCTACATGCCAATATGTCACAGTGTGAAAATGCACATAGTTCTCACAACTCTCCCACAGAAGTCCACTCAGTACTATATATGGCTCTCAGGCCCAGAGAAGTTCCATCCCGGAATATGCATAAACACCGGTGACCGTAGTCACTCCGTACTGAGGAAAAAGGCCAGTCCAGCCCCCACGGAGAATATCCATCTCCGGAATGCAACACTCGGACAATATCCATATCCAGGGAAGATCCACCCCTCAGATAACATCAGCTTCGGACAAGATCCATGCCCAGGGAACATCCATCCCTCACCTAACATCATCTTTGGACAAGATCCATGCCAGGGAAGATCCATCCCTCATAATCAATGCGTTCACTGGGGGTGTAAAGACTCCGGAGGGGCCCTAGTGGCCCAAGCGCCATATCAAACCAACAAAGGCATGCTTTAATATCACTGCGATGTGCGGTCCGATCTCATAATTGTTTCAATAACAAGCTCTTGACCTCACTCAGTCATTACTCTTCAGTCTCACTCACATGGATCACAGATTCCACCATCAGCCCGACACAATGATAAGTATGCATATAATTAACAATACTAGACTAAGATATGAAATGGTATGCTATAACATGACTGAGTATATGGAATCAAACAATCACAAAATGAGACAGCAATATACGACCATCGGGTCTCAGCATTTTCGGCGTGAAGCCTAGCATTTATACTTAATATGATTTCTAACAGGTTCTCAGTTAACACATTAACAGAAGCATAGATATCATCAGGGAATAATCACTGCGGTGCCATGGGATAAGCCAGACCACAAATAGTCAGTGCACGCCCGCACGCCCATCACTTGGCATGTGCGTCACCTCAACAATAGTCATAAATCATTTAGCTCGGGGTTTCGAACCCTCAGAATCAAGTTTGGAAATGTTACTTACCTCAAAACCGGCTAAAATATGATTCCGCAGTGCCTTTGCCTCTAAATCCGGCCTCTGAGTGCTCCAAATCTACCAAGTTCAGATTTTTATCATCAATTTATGCTTAAGGAATGAATTCCAATTGAAAAGCACAAATTTTAGCTCAAAACCCGAAATTAGTCAAAACCCGACCCCCGGGCCCGCATCCCAAAACTCAGAAAAATCATTCTTCATCATCTCACGAGTCCGTACATATAAAGAACACTAAAATCGGAGTTCGTTTGACCCCTCAAATCAATCTCTAAAGGTCTCATAATCTCAAATCTTAAACCCACCTTTTTCTAGTGATTTTCGTGAATTTAACACTGATATTATGTTCTATAATCACCCATAAACGAGTTTTAATGATCAAAACACTTACCTCTATGAAGAACAATAGTGTTTCCCGCTTCAAAAATAGCCCCCAAAGCTCTTTGTCCATACAAAAATGGTGTAAAAATGGTTTAGGTTGTGGAGGGTTTAATTATATACTGCCCAGTGATTTCTTCACTGCGATCGCGGAAGTCCTCACGCGATCGTGATGAACAAAATTCCCTGGGTCCCATTTTAGTAATTGTAATCGCGGCATTAGCCACGTGACCGCGCTTCACAGCATCTCGACCCCACGCGATCGCAATCAGACGCACGCGATCGCGAAGACCAATTGACCTCACCCCCACACGCCAGGTTAGATCTACGCGATCGCGACCTAGCTCACGCGATCGCACTTCACATTCTTCCAAAACTACGCGATTGCACCCCGATTCACGCGATCGCGATGCACAAAATTTTCCTGGCCCTCAGAGTGTTCTACGTGATCGCAACCCTTGCCATGCGATCACGATTCACAGATCCCTTCTGCACAAAAATAAGAAAACCAGCAATTTAAGTCCAAAAATGCCCGTTAACCAACCGAAATCAATCCCGATCCCCTCGGGACCCCAACCAAGCCTACCAACATATCCCATATCATCATTCAAACTTAGATTCACTCTCAAAACACCAAAACTAACATCAAAACACCAAATTTACATCGGATTCAAGCCTAAGAACTTTGAAATTTCTAAAATCCTCCAACGATGTCGAAACTATCCAAAACAACTCATATTGACCTGAAATTTTGCAGACATATCAAAAATGACATTACGAACCTGTTCCAATTTCTGGAATTCCATTCCGACCCTAATAGCCTATTTTCCAATGCCGACCGGCAATCACCAAAAACTTACTTTCGCCAATTCAAGCCTAATTCTACACTGGACATCACAAAATTATTCTGAACACATTCTGAAGTCCCAAATCACCTAACGAAGCTATCTAAGCCATAAAATCCGCATTCCGAAGTCGTTTACCAATAATTCAACTCTCAGTTGACTTTTCCAACTTCAAGGCTATTTTTAAAGACTAAGCGACTAAACTCTCACTATAACCATTCCGATTTCAAGCTTAGAAACTCTAACACATCAATAATAGTATAAAAAACCTATGACAAGTCAAGAACAATAATTATAATGCAGGTTCTACGTAACGACTGGCCGGGTCATTATATTCTCCCCCTCTTAAGCAAACGTTCGTCCTCGAACGTGCCAAAGGGTTGTTCCAAAAGCCATCAACAACCGAATAACCTTACACGCACACACCCGGGTCTCCAGACCCCCAATAGGTACCACACACAACCGACACACGCGGTCTATAACAACAACATCACCCACAAGGGCGAGCACATGAACAGATGTAACAAAAGATTCACGGGGCGTATCCAGAGAATGGGATAAATTATGATGAACATGTGAATATGAAGAACCGGAATCAATTAAAAACATAAGCTTCTCGTGACATACTAAAACAATACCTGGGATCACGGCATTAGAAGCCATCTCATTCGGTCTGGCTGAAAATGAATAAAATCGAGCTTGATCACCACCAGATCGACCTCCCCCTCTTGGGCGACCCCTACCTGCCTAACCCCCACCTCTAGCTTCCTGGGCGGGCGGTGCAGCTACTGATTCTAAAACCGCGGGCTGACTCCTCTGCAGATAAGTACCTCTCACAAGACGAGTAAAAAACCTCTTAATATGGCTCACATCTCCACACTCAAAGCAACCTCTCTCGGAGAATGGCACTGGGGACTGAAGGGAACCCCTAGCACCAGGATAACCACTGGAAGAACCAGGCATAGATGAACTTTGAACCGATGGTGCCCAAGATGAACTCTGAGCTGGCAGGCACTGAAAGATGGTTGCACCTGATGCGAACTATGAGGATCGTGACCAACTGATCCACCACGATAACCTGAGCGACCTGGCTGAGCCTCCCTGAATGGACGGCCTCCGCCGGG